>WOVY01006031.1:0-199968 GCA_013436015.1 Rhipicephalus annulatus | reverse complement strand
TGCTCTTCTGTATGGTGACCAAGCATCCATAAATTTGGCATGCATGTGTACACGAAGGGGTCTTGGAGAGATGTCCATTCATTCTGGTTTTGGTAGCATAGGCCATATACGCTCCTATATTTCATGGTTATTGGAACACACATACTTATTAAATATAGCTTTGATTTATGGTATATATTCACATTTTGTCTACTTCCACCTAGAACATTGAACCGTGCAGCTGGCACTCTGTGAGCGCTTTTTGTGGACCTTGGGTAACTAGCACTCAAACGTAACAGACAGTGGTAAGTGGGGACTTCATCTTTGTTGACTGTTGAAGAATGGCGGCTTCGCAATATCACACTTCCTTAGCGGTGAAGCTAACTTTGCTTTTGCAACAGTGCAAGCTTAATCTAAATTCAGCAATGTTCTTAAGAGGTGCAGTTCGTGCAGCTTGTTCTATCAAGAACAGCCAAAAAAAAACACCCGAGGAGCAGGCACAATTGCAGCGCTTCTCGATAACAGTGCCGGATTCTCTATTTTCCTACATATAGAAGAGCAAAACACTGCAGCCAACCTATCAGTACCTTCACTACAGAGCCATTGTGTTTAAAAGACGGATGAGCAGAAGCCCAACCCTAGAGCTGTCACTGTGCTTCAGTGCTAGTTTCATAAGCGCTTGCGGGAGAGCACTCCGTGGAGTGCCAGCCACACGGTGCACATGTTCAGGGTACAATGGACAACATTGCACATCTTTTCAAATATTAAAAAACTGTATGTGGCCTGTCACACAGCATGGTCCTACAGAGTACAGAGCATTCTGCATTTCTAGCCATCTCAAGCACCAATCCTAGATTGGCCCACTGGTACATCTACGTAGAGCACCTTTACAGCACCCATTTGAAAGAGTGTTATGGCATGACAGCGCCCCTAGTCAAAAGTTTCACCCACTACACACTTCAAAGTTTTTGCTCTGCACCTTCTATAAGGATTCTGAACTCTGCGCCCTTTCTCAGCACCATTTTTGAACGCCCAATAGGGCGCAAAATGGTGCTCGTCTAACGGCAAGCTCATTTACAACCCTATGGGTGAGATTTGGTTGAGTGGATAAGCAAATGTACGAGAGTGCGTCACATCGCTCTTTATTGCAGTTCCAGAAAACTTGTGTTTTCTTCAGTATTGCCATATTACCACACAGCGTTGCTTCGAAAACATGAACTTTAGCGACCCTGGAAGAGTCATTAGGCCAAATGTCAGAGGGCTGTAGCTAACTTTGATACGCCCAAAAATCAGCAAAGACATCGCCAGCTCGTATTCCTCTACTGTGATCGGTTCGAGACATCCAGTGTGGAAAGCGATTTAGATGCTAATGAATATACAGTATTACGCCCTGAAGGCAACGCAGTAGCGAAGAGTGGAGAGCCGTGGGAATGTCCAGTTATATATGCGGCAGATGCGGAGAGCAGGAGAGCAAACCCACTCGGTAAAAAAGACAATGCCAATAGTGCTGCTATTGCAGCACTAGCGTAAAAAACTCTGCCCCGAGCAGGTGATTACATTGGACTGTGCCATCATGAGCTGCTTTGAACGCGGAAGCGACAATACAGTACATGAAAGTCATGAAAAGTGTCTATGTAGTACTTCACACTTGTATATTCTTAGTTTCTGCTATTTATTCTGCTTCCCGAGGAGTCAAGCTAAATCTCTCAAGCAATGTTTGAGGTTTAGTAGACTTTCTTCGTTAGCTTTCCAAGGTAGCCAAGAGTAAGTGACGGTCAGGAAAAATGCGGTCTAAACTAAGCTGGTACAAACCCCTGTCACTTGCACTTCTACTATGAAACATATAGAGACACATGCTTTCGAAACTCGCACTGCTAATGATGATAAAAAATGCTCATAGTTCAATTTCACTGGCGACCTGCACAGAGCCATGAAGCGCAGGATGCGTGAAAAGCTCCCTGTCTAAGCGAAGGAATGGGGCCTGACTCATGAAAGACATGATGAATTGGTTCCTTATTTAAGATAATCTTACCGTGTTTTGTATGATAAAAAGTATGAAAAGCGGAGAAGCGCGTTATCCGGACAGTCTCCGCTGAGAGTGGTTAGATTGATATGTAGGGTTCAACATTCCAATACCACCACATGATTATGAGAGACGCCGTAGTGGTGGGCTCCGGAAATTTCGACCACCTAGGATCTTTTAACATGCACCCAAATCTGAGCAAATGAACCTATAGCAATTTGCCTCCATAAAAATTGCAGCCGCCACCAACTAAATTTGATCCCGCAACATCCGGGCCAAAATCCGAGTACCTTAGCAACTAGACCACATCAGCGGGGCTCGCTTCGAGTGGCTGTTGCTGGCATTGTTCACTTAAGCTACGCATATACTTTTCGCTAAGAATAATTATCTTGGAGGAAAAGCGACCCTAGCGGTTCACATATGAGTGTTTTATGTGAGTGCAGCACTGGCTTAGCTGAGGGTGTTCTGCCCATCACTGAGAAGAAACGTGACTGCCGTGGATCGAAGGAGGAGATTGCCTAAAAGCAATCTATCATTATATGTGTCTGACAGATATAAATCTTGTGTCACCGAATAACTGGTACCAATGTGACGGCACACGTTCTAATCTTGGCCACCGGCTTACGTGCATTGCATCCAACGACTTCTCTTTTTTATGGGCAAAACAACGTATATATGCAGAAGAAGTAAATGTAACCTTCTTGTGCAAGGGTTGCATAATAGAGCTGCCTCTTTGCATTGCCATTTATTTATTAGGTGTTCCACATTGGCATAGCATGTGGTTTTATTGTGTACAATAGTACAGTAAACGTATCGTATTCATGGCATCAGCTCTGACGTCAAAGCAGTCGCGCGTTCAGAATTCTGTTTCCCTCGAGAGCGGAGCTAAGAGACAGCCCTATATCCACAACATAGATCATAGTGGTCAGACCACAAATAATAATCTCAAGGCTCTAAAGCCTGACAGCACGGCTTCGATGAAGTGAGCTGAAGTACTTCATTAGAAATTTGTTGATTTGTATATTGAAAAAATATAACAAACTCACTTCAAAAATTCTATCTTATTTCTTCTACAAAACAATTCCTACGCAGCAACATTTAATAATTCTAAAGTAGTTTCTACCATTTAAGGGCAAGCTCTAATCTTCGAGAAGTTCAACAAAAAATGCCTAGTACAACAAACAAGGCATTTTAACATCCCACTAGAACTAATAGTTTTTCTACGCACCTAACATCACTATAACACTTAAATCTGCGACGCAGACTCTTGCACAGTCATTCAATTCACAGGATCTAATTCATTGCATATATTACAACAACAAAACAACTCACCATATGACATCCTATTGGACAATAAACATTCACGATCACTGAACCCATTAATCCTCCGAGACGCAGAAGAGCATCAGCAGCCTCGCTACGCGCGCCCTAAATACGAACAATTTTTGTATCACATTCGTCTCCCAATCAACTGTGGACGCCTCCAGTTGTGAATGGTTCAGCCTCTCACTGAAGGATGCAACTGATCGCGCACATTCACCTATCGTTGGGAAGAGGCAACCTCTCATTGCTGTTTTGATGCGTTCGTAGCCAAAAAAAAGCTTCGCTGAGTTTGGTTGCCGTCAAATCAGAAATCGGCATGAATGCCTTTAACTCCGTCAAATCCTACCTGTGGCTCTACATTTTACGCCAGCGTGTTTAAAACTCTCGAACTGACTTTAACGTTAAATAACTGACTTTTCAATTAAAAGCGTTTCACGACGTCACCATCCGTCGGTAACTCTCCATACCTAAACACTAACGAAAGTAAACAAGAAACAAGTTACTAAAATAACTTCTCATTCACGGAGATCACGCAAGAAAACTGCCTCAACATAAAGTACTCGAAAAAACCTGGTAGTTCGGTCCTTCAAAACACTTACGGCTCCACTTCACTATTGAGTCGCGCACGCAAAGGTCCCGTCCTGCGTATTTCCTTTTGAACAGGGAATACGCAAGACGTGTAACCCAATCGTTCGGCCGCCGAACTCCAAAGCTAGCCGTTTTGTCTCAAAGTAGGCTTTAATGAGTTTCCTTATTTATTTGTAACGACTTACCACTGCAAGAGTCGTCGTGTGCTTACACTTTATTTCGGTGCGACTTTGGTTCCACTGACTGGCGTGGCTGTATCTCGTCTAACTGTTCTCTATTGGTTACCTTGGCATGGTACCCGTTTTTACCTGACGCCACACATTGGCAAGTGACTCATCGCGTTCCTTCCACATTGAGATTATTTCCACCAAATGGACCAAACCACTCACTGTGCATATTGTACATTCCGCAGCGGAATTGCAACGTTTCAAATGCGATTTTCTACACGCGACGCGGACTTAGCGTTTGCGGCTCTCCTGTCCTGGCCGTCCTGTTTTCCCCCTGTGCGCTGCACCGTGTCAGCACTAGGGCTATAACATGGAGTTACATTCTCTGGCTCCCTCATCGGTGAATACTGCTCCTGTCTAATCTCCTGCCTTATACATGTTTAACCTTTGCAACAGGCTCCTTTAGACGATTCAGTCAATTTTGCCGATGATTAGGGAGACATTCGTAATTTTTCGGTGTAAGCAAAACAAATACACTCGTAGCCAACTCATCGATCACCTCGCATAGCAATTTCGCCGGCTGAGCAGAACTTCATGGTGATACTGGAAGTCCAAGAGGTACCAAAACTAGACGTGCGGTCACACCTTGCCCAAAAGCGTCGGTTAGCTCTAATGTGTCGCTACTCTGATCCGAAATCTAAGCGGACAGTTTATTCTCTCGTACCAACGTGACTTCCGCGCCTATGTCAACGTGTGCGAAGCAGGGCTTGCCTCCCACGACAATTTTCCACCCGCGGATCCCTCATCAGTGAGTTTTCCCTAGCACTACATGGTCGCGACAGTGTAGCTCAGCTCTCAAATGACCACTCATTCTGGCGAGCTACGCATAAAAATACTGCTTGATTAGCAGCTGTGTCGCCGGAGAGCTCCTAATCTCTCAGAAGGTGGCGCCGTTTCCCGCAGGTAAAACACGCTTCTAAATTATTATTAAAATTTCCTCTAGTGAATAGTTTGGCTTGTGGCCTATACTTCAAATGCCTTGGTTCCGCGCTGCGGCAACTGTCCCGCCTGCCACTGTAGAAGCTTTCTTCAAAACTGGTTGCTAACTGCGCAATATTTTTGGCTTTCAACCAGCCCTTCACTTCCTCCTGAGTGACCAGTGAGCGGAGATCACTTGTCATTAACTGCTTTAGCCTATCGCCTATAAACAACTACCGAAGATCTTCAAACGACTTGACCTCCCTTACTTCTCAGGTAGGTGAACATGGTCTCTAGGCGTGCCGTCACTTGGCTCCAAGACTCCTCTGCCTCTTTTTTAATTTCCACGAACGTTCGCCGGTACTCGCTACGGGTCATCCGCAGCTCCATCAGCACTCTATATTTTAAAACTGAGTAAGGCATTACCCCAGCTTTTGATTGACTGGCAACGACTGTGCGCAATTTTTCAGTTGGAGAATGGTAGTAAAATTGAGCCCCTCCTTCCTCATGCATTCTCAATGCCGCAAAAAGAGCGTCCAGATTCTGGAACCAGGCCTGGAATCATGCGCTCATTAGTGGGCATAGGTGCCAGGACTGCTTTCACCTTTTGTGCGTATCGTGTGATACTAAAATGCTTGTTCCGGTTTACCGACTCGTCTGGCAAGGCACGCGACGACTCCATTTTCTCTAGCTCAAGCTTGAGCTTTACACTTCAATCTCAAGCTGCAATTGGCGGCTGCAATCATATTTACTAACATTCTCCCCTTCTATTGCATCTATATCTGAGTCCGCCATCTCGCGCAGTGTTCCTGAACGCAAGTGCATTCAGTAAACAAAAATGGGGCCTCGAGAGTGGCCCCAGTTTGCAGTCATGCATCCTCATCCTTGCAGTGATGTATCGCCCGATGACCATGTTGGTTTGAACGGCGTCCGTATAGTCGCCAACACTGGTAGAAACTAATTCTTTGATTCCCGGGTGCTCACCTGGATCATCCCTGTCGTTGTCTGAAGCCAGCCGCACCTGACTGTCCCCGCTGCTAAGCTTTCGTTTACCCACGCGCAGCACTCTTGCACTGCTCAACTACCTGGCTCCAGCGTTGACCAGCAGGCTCGGACCGAATGAAGATGATGCCATCTCGCAGTGCGCCACCAGGTTCCCAAAGCAGCGAATGTCTTGACGCTGCTCCTCGCAGCGCACCAGCAGGTCTCACAAACGGTGAGCGTCTTGTCACCTTCCCGGACTTCAGCGCCTTCCTCGATGCGGGCTCTCTACTCCACGTCGACTGCGCCAGTTAATTTCCTTCTCCTCGACTAGCTTATACACTACCTAAGGAAGAAAGATGTGTGATGTTAGGAATGTGTCCCCTTGATGACTCGAGTGCATGGTAGCAGCGCGAAGAAAGAGCCGTAGTCAGGTGAAGAGACGCTTTATTGTAGCCTCGGGCATCGGCGCAAGTCCTATACCGAAACTCCGCTCTCTGTTTCAGATTCAAACATCCTCTTTTCAAACTTCGGTTGTAGAAAGAGTCTTCACAAAAGGCAATCGCACGTTGGGACTCGCATCATCACAGCCAATCGCTGAAACACTTTCCTAACAAACACTGCATTAGTAAAAACCACGTTACCAAATACAACACGCGATCAGATAGGTTTTTTGTGTGTCACACTCCCATGCCAGGTTGTGTATCGGCTGACCTCCGTCCGTAGCCGTTTTCACGGTCGAGCTCGATCACTTTTCTCATTAAACATCGCTTTATAGAAGCCTCCCTAAGCGCGGAAAAGTACACCGTCAAACCCTGTGCGTTGACCAGGTTTGCACTGCAGCGAGGCGCCTCGCTATCCCAAGAACACTCAATAATGACGTATAGCGGGGGAGGATAAGCTCGTCTTCGTGCCGCAACCATAGCCAGCCCAGTGGTTGCGTCCCTCCAGCATTATCAATGGGACACGTGCATGCCAACAATGACTTATTCTCAGACGACCGCGCTTGACATGATTCTTGGACGACGCTCGTCCAAGTAAGCTTTCCCCTTCTAGTCCCAAACAGGGGCGACCTTTACGGCCCCGCTCGTGAACCATGTGAACGAAGGAGTCTCCTTGCTTTCCCGTGCATCGGTCTTTCGCGTTTGTCTTCACGAAATCAATCAGCTTTGTTAGTTGACGGTCGGTAACTGGCTCGGCGCTCTGCATCAGCCTCATTATTGCGCTATACACATCACGCCGCTAATGGTTGCCTCATACTAACTCCATAGATATTCTTTTAGGGCTCAGTGTTTTCGGAGCTTCTTTCTGGGAAATCTCCAGTTCTCCGAAATTCAGCGTTTAATTAAACATTGTAAGTTGTCGGAATGCAGTCTTGTGAATCCTTAATTCCTGTGGAATAGTTTTGAATTGTATACCAGACAATCCTGCTTCTCCAATCTTTCATTTTTTTCTCACTCGCGGTTCACTTGCGCTGGAAATGAAGCTGATCATACGCACTGTTATATAATCAACGAAAGTGCATTTTTGAGGAGCCGGAGCTAGTTATGCTGCTCCTCAGCTTTTTCTGCAATCTTCCCAAAAATTATGAGGAATAAAGAAACTACCTGTTGTTATTGCTCTCAATAGTCGCGAAACCTTTTAGAGAAAAATGAACTTTATTTTCGACCACTCGTGCGTTCTGTTCCCCCAGATGTGGATGACTTCCTTATTCCGAGGTAGCGAAGGCTAGCCAGCAACGCCCGAGCCCTTTCGACTCGCCGGAGCTGGTCATCATGGTTTACCGAGGTCAGCAATGCCTAGCACTAGTGTTTCGTATGTTCTTCGATGCTGTGCTCGTCAATGGGCGGGACACTCGGGTTGTTTCGACAACCCCGTACGATCTGACACACGGTGTTTCCAGAGGTCGGGCAGTAGTGACAGTTCCGGCTGAATTTGCTGGTGTACATGGCATGTAGTAGAGTACCTGCGGATAGGTTCCTCACTGTAGCCTTTCGCAGGTCAACACTTGTTCTTTTCTCTTTCAGCGTTTTTCTTAGCAGGTGGATATTGGCGTCGTTGGTTCCGGTAGTGCGCAAATATGCTGAAGTATTTTTTTGGTATTAGCTAATCATTGTTTCCGCAGTCCGAGTACCGTTGCGCAGAAGCCTGGTGTATATGTTCTCCGGCTGCAGCATGCGCTGCTCGGTTCCCCGCTAGGAATTCATGCCCCGGTGTTCAGAGGATACTTGCGTCTTTGAAGTCGCACTTTAGAAGAATTTGATATGCTGATTTTCCGATCGAACTCTTTCGAAATCTGCGACACACTTCTTGTGAGTCCATTACGACCGTTACGGACGAAGAGCTTGAAATTATTGCTGACACAATGCTCAGCTCATCCGCGGTGGTTGCAGTAATGGCATACGTCGAAGTGGCAGCGAGCTCTGTACGTCTTTCATCCATCACGCAAGCTACATATTTGTGGGTTACTTGGTATTTAGCGGTATCTATGTATCGAATGGTCTCATTCTTCCTTAACGTCCCTAGCCAATGCTGCAGCAACTGGGCTCGTCATTTATTCTTCCTTTGTCATATTCCCGATGCATTTCCCTTGGTATTGGGCACACAAATATTTTGTCCTTGATTTCATTGAATATAGACCAGAGAAGAAGGGCTTCTTTTTTGACTGCCGCGCTGAGGTTGGTCAAAAGTGCTTGTCCCGTTTTTGTAAGTTTCAATCTTTTCTATATGGTTCACCTTTTGGGCTTCAATTATCTCATCCCGGGTATTATGGACCCCCATCTTGAAAAGCTTTGTCGTAGACGTGGTGGGTGGAAGTCATAAGTCAATTTTATACGCTTTGCGTATGCAAATGTTTCTCATTAGGATGACCGTTCTTCATGTCCATGAACGGAGTCCCGTATGTTATGGGATAGTAATTATCGCTTGAATCATACCTATGCAGTCCTCCTAATTGATGTCTGTGGCGTTTTTTTGTCAACTCGCTTGAATAGATGCGTTACTTGTTGAACTGCTCATTTTAGCGTTTCTAGCTCTGCTCCACCGATTCCAACTTTATAATAAAAATGCCAATAATGCGTAGGGTGGGGACTTTGGGAATACTGATTCCTCCAAGAGTCGCTTCAAGATCGAGAATTTTATAATGCGGGCGGCGTCGCGTTCGTATCCGTAAAAGCAAGAGTTTCGACTTCTCTGGTGCACACGAGAGACCACATGTCGCACGCTATTGTTCAGTGACGTGCACCTGCTTCCCTCAGTTGATCCTGTTGGGTTCCGGCAGACACACCTGTGGTTTAGATTGTGAGATCAAAAGCATAAACCGTGTGCTTGATAACTTTTACTCATTTTAGTAGGTTAGGCACAGGGCTCATGGCTAAGTTGAAGAGCATTGGTGATATATCAGGGCCTTGTGGTGTCCCTTTTGATGGCAGCGTGAATTTTTCTGAGCAAAAATTCACCAGCCCCAACATTGCAGTCTTGTCAGCGAGAAATTTTTCAAATAGTGATACAGTTTTTCTCCACGGTTGTAAACAATAATATGATGAAGGGTGCTCTCACGGGAGACATTGTCGACAGCCTTTTTTACTTAGAGCGCGAGGATAGCGCGCTTGCCACAAGTTTCTAATTAGTCGAATCACTACTTCTTGAATTCTAGAAGGATGTCTTGGGCACAAAGTTTTGACCCTAAATCAAATATGGTGCTCAGAATGTGTTCATTTTCTTGGAGGTATGGGTTGAGGCGATGAAGGTCGATATGCTCAAAAAGCTTTCCCATGCACGAAGTGACAGATATGGGGCACAGAGTCTGGATAGTCAAGGGCTTGTTGAGTTTAGGTATCATAGTTATTTCAGCATGTTGACACTCTGGTAGAATTCTCCCTTCTTCCCAACATTTACTGATATAATTAAGAAGCTAATCAAGTGCTTCACTGTCTAGGTTACGAAGAATCTTGTTGCTGACTTGGTCTTTGCCCGGAGCTGTATTGCGAGTAAGGCTCCTCGAGTCCACCCACATATCTACTGCATTGAAAGGGTGGTCGTGTTTCATTATTGGGGTTTGCTCGTGTACTAACTACATTTTTGTGCACCTGTATGCTGCGATCTTATCCAAAAAACTTCTCCTTGGCTTCATTTATGACTTCTTCTGTCCCCGGGTAATTATGTGTAAGGCGCAGAACATTCTGTCTAGTGGCTCTCTTGTGTTCCTTATACGCAAGGAGTGTTTTAAGCGCTGCCCAAGTATGCTTGGTGCTCAACGTCGCTTGCAGGCGATTGCAGGCTTGGTGCCAATTTTGTATTGATAGTTGATCGGCATAGTCCGCTGCTCTTTTAGTGATTTTCGCAATCCTAACCTTGAGCTTTGGTTGCATTTGTTCGGTTTCCAGCTTTTGAAGAGTCCTCGGTGGGCTTCTCAGAGGTGGAGTGAGTGAGGGCCAATGACAGGGAGGTGGTATGTAAGTTGGATCGTTTTCGTATGCTTTGCTGCTGTGGCTAAAATGTCTTTCGTTCACTTTTCGATGTCCTCCAATGTAGTGCTTGTAGTTTTGGAGCGAAGCGCTTGCTAATTTGTAACTTTTGCTGTTCCAATTTTTATCCTGTTTTCTCAAATGTGGTGTGATTGTTTGTACTATGTGATGATCGCTACCTAAGGCTTCGTTCAGGCAACTTAATTCACATTTCCTTACTGCATGAGCGAATGTGAGATCAGGGCTTGTGTTTCTGGACACGCTACTTGCAATGTGTGTAGGAACTTGAGGGTCGGTTTAGAGTAGATAATTCTGACCAGCAATTTGAACATCTTCCCCTTTCTTGGAGGTCGAAGTGTAGCCCCAGGCTACATGAGGCGCATTAAAACTTCCTACGACAATCAGCTTATTTCCCTTAGCTATGTGCTGATTCACAATGAAATCTGTTGAGATCTTTTAGATGATCTCGTGTAGGGCTGTATATATTCAGAACAAAAATGCTTTGTTGGACTTTTCTTTAAAGGACAATTTTGATAAGGGTATGTTGAATGCGATGTGCAACGCCATGATGACGGGTAGAGATAACTTTTGGGTTAGAATGGCCGTTCTGGTTTTGCCATCAGTGATGTGAGTGTGGTACCCTCGGACATGAAGTTTTTTTTTGCTTAAGTTTCTTGAAGAGCAATGATGTCATGTTCCAATCGTGTGCACAGCTGTATGAGGTTCGGTCTTTTTCAATGAATAGAGGGACAATTTCATTGCCTTATCTTGGTGTACTGGTGTTGTTTTCAGTCCTGCTTATTTGTCCGAGCCATTTTGACCACCGAGGGTTTCTTCAATCTCCACTTCACAGAACGGGTATTGTGTTTCTTACGAGCTTGTTCCTCCTTGCGTTCTATTGTTATTATGCATTGGCTTGATCCCCCACCCATTTGTGCAGTTTGAAGCTTGAATGACTTAACGGCTGTTTGCACCATCGCTGTTGCTTTTGTCATCATTGATTTCATGGTGACTTCGAGGCATGCTTTCAATTTCGTCTCAATTTCTTGAAGGACATGTCGGTTTTCCGCTTGGTGTTTCCGTGAAGGTGCAGTAGGTGCGTTCTCTTTCTTTTTAATTTATGGCGTCTGAAGATCAATCTTCCTTTATAGATTCGCCTCTCTTATTTTTGCTGGCATTCTTAGCTCCTCAAGTTGGCGTTTCAGGTCTTCAATGTGATTCTGTCAGCGTAGCGTTGTTATTTCTTCTTCGCACAATGCGTCGCGCGCAAGGAAGGTATTACTGCTAGATTTTGTGTTATGTGCAGCGTCGGCAGCGATCTCCACCCAGTTCAGATTTTGTGGGCCACTCTTACGTTCTTTGTTTTTCCCTCGAATGTCTGGCTCTCGACTTGGGGTGCTCGATCGTGAAGGCGGCGTTAGAGGCATGCTGGAAAAACGGTTCGTTCGGGCTGGGCACGCGACCTCTCTGTTTAGATCAACTGCGTTCTCTTACGTAGAAGAGGTGGAGGCACTGACTTTACCTTGTTTCGGCATTTCCTGCTAGATGCCTCGCTGAGATATACCGCAAAGAGTGCAGCTCAGTTCAAACTGATGATTGGAATCAATGTGTCGTTTGGAACACTTATTGCAGACTCAGATATCAGGGTTGGGGAAAACATCCTGCCTGTGCCCTATTTTCGAACATGACTTGCAGAACTCTACAGATTTCCGATAAGGTCTGCAACGGGTGAATGAGCTTGCTACTTTCCTGTTTAAGGGGGCATGCGGTCCTGCGAAAGTATTGGCTACAGATGAAGACTTGCCCTACATTCTGGTGTGCAGGATCGTGCAGTTTTCATTTGCTGCTAGCAGTTTTATAGGGTCTTTCATCTGTCGTATACTCGGTGTGATTCTATGGATGACACCACGAACTAGGCCTGGAAGCGGTTTAATGTATGGAGTCAGTTCATTCGTGGCAGTTCTAAGGTGAATGCTGCTGACTTCAGCCAGTTTGAACGCATAGCCTTCATAGCCTGTGCTTGTGATAAATAAATTTTCGACGCAACTGCGTTTGGGTGATGACATTGGCACAGAAGTCGCGTAAAGCATATCTTCAGGCTCGGGCTATATCTTCTGTTTTTTTTTCATCTGCCCAATTCGAAAGTTTAATACCTGACCAGGGTCTTTAGACAACCACTCAGTGGTATTCGGGAAGTGGGGGTGATCTCCGACGTACAAGAAACTTGCGTGTGTTGCTACGTGCGAAAAAAGGCGAGGAGCTTGAGTGTTGTGTCTGGTGATGTTGCTCCGAAGTTTCATGAGCGCTGCCTGACTTGATAAGCTGGCTGCTGAGGCTCTGCGAGCTAGCGGCAGTAGGTATGCCATCAGCCATGTTCTTTTTTAGCTTTTGTCTAATGAAGACCTTTCGCCATAGTCTCAATGCACTCAGCGTCCACCCGCTGGCCCAAGTGCATGGGACCAATCTTTGACCCATGGCGGACCGTCGTCTCCGATAACGGTCCAAGGACAATTTTCTGTCAAGTGCAACTGCCCCCGATGCCGGCACAATGTTCCAGCAAACCTGACACCCACGTTCTGCCGTTTTATTTGCCAACGTTGAGCCAACGCCGGCTTACTCTACACATGCTAATGAAGGGCCGTCCTTTCACCGACGTAGTTGCCGACAAACATCCAGAATTGGGCAGTTCTCTGACCACGTTGTTGCTAATGAAATGCAAATATACCTGACATTCACTTTGCGACGCGTATGGGCTACTACTGCCTTGACAATATTCCGTCCTTTTTAATATCGGAATTTCGCAACTGGCATTCTTTAGCCGGTAGGCTTTACATTATTCCCGTGAACTTCGCCTAGCAGCTTATCGCAGCCTCGTACGAGCTTAGCAGTGTAGTATACTTCAAGGCGACTGACCACTGAATGACCTAGTAAAGAAACACAGCACTAAACCACTACATCGTTAATTTGATACGTTTTTTGCGTTGCCAATTACCCTCCCCACATGTAGGCCTTAAGACTGCACAAGTCTAGTTACTGTCTAGTTTTCTCCACAAATGCCTTTTCAGTCTTGCGAGAAATTTTAACCTAGGCTGTTTCATTAATTATTCCATCAACTATAATAACTGCTCGGTCCGAATATCGTGCACACAAGGAATCAATAAATAAGAATTCAGGAACAAAATGTTTATAACTTTATTTCTAAATATGCCAATTCATACCATTTATTTGTCAGTTCAGTTTGTCAAGTTACTGCTGTTCAGTAATACAGCCCAAACTAGGGGGCCAGCTAAGCTAAGCCCTATGGTTATACGGCTGGCCAGGGCAGCAGGGGCGGGGTAATTATTCAGAGGCTGCAGCAGGAGATGAGGCGATCGATGACTGTGGGCTGCCCAGGGTCCTAAAAGCAGCGATTGGGCAGGAAGCCAACCATCACAGGCTGCCGCAGATCTATGCTCTGAGGGGAGCACCGATCCAGGCTGTAAAACTACAAACACATCTGTTAGTGCCTTTTCTAACATCCATTGAGGCCAACAAACTTCATCAGCCACTCCTTGATGAAATGCTGAGCTTTTTCAGGCACCTCCATCCGTGAATAGAAATAAATACCAATTAAATAAGTTTTAACCATGGAGTATAACATATATACCATATATAGCAATGAAAAATAATCACTGCAGACGTTATTTTCTAATATGCAGATCAAATGCCATATTGCCATTATGAAAGAAACTGAACAAGTACTTCAACAGTCATTGTGAAAGAAAATATGCCATAGACCAAGATATTTAGGATTAGGTTTCAATGAAAGTTTATTAAGCAAGCTTGTTTGACTAATATACAAATAAACACAATGTCTTTCATGATTTCCAAATATGAATTACAGGGTTGCAAGCCAGGTGAACTAGTGTGCAGCTATGGCCCATGGCTGTATAAATTTATAACAAGACAACAAGACACATGAGCGCACGAACTTTTATTTCTTGATTATTCTGAGCCACACGTCAACTAATACTAAACAAGAGGACGACTGACCACCAGACGGACAACACAAGATGAAAGAATTTATGCAAATCCAATTTCACCACTTACATTCGTTGATTCTTCCAGGGTCCTCTAAATGTTTTAAAATGGCATCTCCAAATGCTATGAAAGATGCGCTTATGTGCTTCTCTTTGTTCTTCTTTTCAATATAAAAAGATTATGAAATTTCACGCGCTTTTTGGAACCTGCTTCGATTTGAAGTCTTCGTTTTACAGGAGACCAGGACTGAATAGGTGGCTCACCTGGAGAACATGCACCTGGCTGAGAGTCGCGGCACAACTGAGCCGCTCGCACCCAGACGACTAGCCGCAGGGAGAGCACGCATGTGTGCCGCTGCCATGCTTCATTTTTGAACGAACAGCTCTAAAAGTCATTGCACCAAGAATACTGAACTGTCGTTTAAAAAAACTGTCTGAAGGCTACTTTCACGTAAATGGCACTCAAAAACAGAGAGAAGCTCCACATAGCGGACTGCGTCTATGCATATAATATCGAAGGTAGAGTGTTGTGTTGTGATGGCGACTCCCTCGTCACCATTTCCGGTTGCGTTGTAGATTTTGTACTAAGGTAGTACCGGCTGTTACGCCCGTGTTGCGACGATACCACACTGCACGCTTCTGTAAAAAACTAGAAAAACAGTAAGTAGTAGCTGCAGCATCACTCTTTTTTCCTGGCGCCATATGTACGCCCTGTCAGCGGTATGTATGTACGTGGACGTTGATCAAGCAAACCACCATGACAGCATAGCACGGGTGGTGTCGCGCTCCTACGCTTGATAGTGCCGGATGGATCTGCAACCATGGGGGCTGCGTTTA
This sequence comes from Rhipicephalus annulatus, assembly GCA_013436015.1. Taxonomy (NCBI): domain Eukaryota; kingdom Metazoa; phylum Arthropoda; class Arachnida; order Ixodida; family Ixodidae; genus Rhipicephalus; species Rhipicephalus annulatus. The sequence goes on along the minus strand of WOVY01006031.1, from coordinate 184,607 downwards.
GATTGGGTGAAATGTAAAGAACACCCGTGAAAAAAAATATATGAGCGCAATTGAAGAGCTCCAAGTGGTCACAATTAGTTTTGATACCCGACGGTAGAGTGTGTCTTCTCTAGCAACACATAAATTCCGATGTTACATAGCCATGGCAGCCAGTGAGAAAAACGCCTACCTCATCGGCTGACTCCATAACTCTAAGCTTCGAGTTGTCCGCTGCTTTGTTCGTAACATGAACTCTGTATTTTGCACAAATTGAGTTAAACAGAGGCACATCGGACATCGAGTGTTCACCGCGAAGAATATCTTGTATAACAGTTCAGAGATGTATGAAAGTGGCCCCGCTCAAGTCTTGTGGACAAGGCAGCTTTGCTTTACGCGCAACTGTTTGCAAAAAAAGACTACCTGCCCATCGTATCGTTCAATTCGCTGCGGTTCATTCCGACTGGAGTTCGGTAGTGGCATTCAAATGCATAGGCGTATGTAAAGTTTGTTAGTCCTGAAGTGCAAGACTCAAGCGGTCAGCGAGCCACATAAAAAAAAGTTTACATATGCCGTATGTTGCATAATATGCTCACTTTATTTCCTGCAAAACACCGTTTAAACTCGACTGTCGGGCACTGGTTTTCACTGGTGTCTTTACTATCAAATAATACAGCAGACACTTGCCATCTGGTACAGAAACCCCGACAGCACTAGAAAGGAGAGCGAGAGAATAATTTTTCTCGGCTGACCGCTTGGATGCAACGCTTCCTCCTCTTTCTACGTCCTCCCTTTCCTCTATACGTCCTCATTTTTACATATTGTTGCACTTGAATACGCAGCAGTACCGCCAGCACCCTTTGGTTTTGTTACAGTGACGCGCGCAAGCACCACCGCTACGAGCCGCCACTCTCGTCTGCAGGAGCAGCTGAGAACTGAGAAGTGGGCACTCCCACTGCCAGTGAAGGCCGTGGAAACTTCAACACTGCTTCCCTATACTAGCAACATTTCGGATTCAATGGTGCGGGTCCCAGAAAAAAAAACCTTCGAGAAGAATAACTTCGACGTAGTAAACTCTAACGCCCACTTTACCCGGGAAGAGCGGCAGCAGTCAAAGCTGACAGGCACATCGTTAGCACTATGAAGAGGACTCAAAAGAAATAGGAATGGCCGGAGGACGAAGGTGCAATTTTGTAGTGTAATTAAATAATTGTGTATCAATTGAATGTACTAGGCCACTAGGAAACGGGGTGGGTATATTTTAGGAAAAACATCTTGATTGAGGAGGTGCCCGTATGAATAAACTTTCATACAATTTTGATGTTGCTAGAGCAGAAACCAGCTGTAGATAACTCAAATTAACTTTTGATGGTGTAGCTTTGTGCTAGCGTTTATTTTTCATATTCAGCCAAAAACAACGTTGTCACAAAGCTGCCCCACACGATGAGGCGACATTGTGACATCTTTTATTCTCAATAGAGCAATTTGTATTTAGAATGTGGATTAGTAGAACACTCCGTCGTGCGAGGGAAGGTTTTAGAAATGTTGTGCCGTTATTTAGTTCTATTTATGTTAAAACTTTCTAGTAAGGAACAGAAAACGTGGAAAATCTATCACACAGTAACCGCATTTTAGGGTAGTACAGGCACCCGAAAGCTAAGCCAAATTCATTGCATGATTTTTGAATCATTCTGCAGCAAAAATATCACGATAGCTCCTGAATTGGGCATAAGAAATGCATCATAACAACGCTACGTAATGCCCCATAAAATGCGTATGACCGCTGTTAAATCACGTATAACACAGGTCGATGACGAAGCCAAGTTCAACGAAGTGATAGCACTAAAATTTCAGTGAACAGCATCATAGAACTGCTGGTGTTTTACTTGAAATCCACTTTCGTAGGCATTTTCAATCATACACTGCTTCAAAGCAGTGTTTCCAGTGACTCTCTCGCTGCAATATTTTCTTAAAGGTACACTAAAGAGAACCAATGTCTCACTTTAGGCTGACAGGCTTCACACGAAGACCTCTTATGCCAAAATTTCATTATCAGTGCAGAAAATTATGGCTAAAGTTTATTTTGAAAGTTTGTGATGTTCAAATTTTGAAAATGTGCAGTAGTTTTCTAACATTGGCTTGATGAATATTTCTAAAACTTCGTATCTTAGGTCCATCACACCGAGAGATGACAGTGTACTTAATCTTGAATATTTATATTTACGTAAGACGCTGTACACGCGTTTAAACTTTATGATGTCACGTTGTTTCGTGCGAGAAGATCAAGGCGGCATTTCCACCCACATTTTCTTATCGGCATTATCTCGCTTACCAAGGGTCGTTTCGCGGTACAAGTGGTATTTCCTGGATTGAGGAATTGTACTTGACTAATACGTGGAAATTCTTTTTCGATTTTAGCGCTTTTAAAGGTGTACCGAGACAATTTTGATACATCGCAAAAGGGACATTTTTAGTTTCTTCGGTATGCAAGTAGTATTACCACTTATCACACAACTAGTCAGCCAGCATGCATAAGATAGTTACTTTGATTTTAAATTTTTTGTTCCAGAGTATTGGCAAGCAATAAAGTGGACAGTATCACGACGAGTCAACAACGTTCCTCCGAGATTGCAAACGTAGTCTTCCAATCAGCTTATATTGCACAAATTACTGTGATGGTCAATAGAAACAATGTACTCGTCGTTTATAAGTACCACGAGAATATCGCTTATCTGCCAATAGTACGTAGTGAATGGCCGAGTTCCCACAATGTCACACTACCTTCTCATGTCACGAAGAAGCCACCCACTGGATATTAAAACTGAAAGTGTCTTTTAAGGGTAGATGTATTGAAATTGCATGCGCTGCTTTATCAGGCAACACAGCACTCTCTTCTCAAAACCAATCATCTTGTTAATAGCAACAATACCTAAATATTAAAAATTCGTCTCACTGCTTCTTTAAGTGTAGCGACAAGTTGAATCCGGACCGTAATAATAAATGATTTGGCAGTATTTATTTTGGTACATGCACGAGTATCTGATCAATTGTGAAAGGAAAATATAGCTGTTTTTATACAGTGACAGCGCACTCCGCGTGAAGATTGAGGGCCAACTCTTCGAAGTGCGTTTGGCCGCACAATCTCTGCATTGTAAATCAGCTGTCTCTGGCCACTTTCTCGTGCTAAATACTTCTTCAACTTGTAGGAAGCGGTGAGAGTAGTTGAGGTGCCAGTGGGCACAGCCTCGATTTCTCTGCACTTATGCATTGGGTAATAAATACACACACACCACGGTACAAAAACATTTTTAAGGCTCGAACACATAATATTCGCTCAAATCTAAAATACTTGAGGCTCGTGTGAGTAGAATTATTTTTTAGGTACACGTTATGAGACTCCACAAGGGTGAAATTCCCGAAGTCTTATACTGTGGCGTCCTTCATAAACATATCAATGAAATAACTTACTCGAACGAAAATTCTTGGCAATCTGCAGTTGATTCTTGAGCCATACAGTGAAGATTCACTGCTACTGGCCTGCCCGGAATGTGTGTACGAGAGTCACGCAGAAGGGTCGGTGCATTATACTTCTGATGAGTTTCTCGAGATTCTTCTTGTGAATACATAATAATGTTAACAGATCAGAATCACATGCCGTCTGGCTTTGTTCATGAGCTCACACGAAAGCATTTCTGTTAGGAAAATGTGCCTACTTCAGCTAAAAGCATTACGACAGAGTTTTTACAACAGTTCTTTTTTATCTTCAGGTGCGATGAAAATATATTAGTAATATTGAAAACATTTTTTGATTATCCAAAATCTTATAGTTCCCCTGCGTTCCTGGGGTGCCTCATTTCATATGAAAACGTTTGACATCGTTTCGTCTGCACTAAAAATTGAAAAGCTTGTTTGGGTTTTGGGCTTTGTATGTTTGCAAGGACTCAGCGTGGTGTCGTTCGGCGTGGTTTTTTTTTCTGCACTCTAACAACTTTCTAACAACAATCTAACAACTTTCTAACAACAATCATTATTTTAAATGACATATTTATTACCATTGTTATTTTTCCTGCTGTTGCGACTGCTATTTCCGCCTACTTGTGAAAAATTGCCATTTCTCATTTGTTTTGACTTTCACTTTTTTGACGTATTTATTTTAGTAAGCACGAAATGTGATACCTTGAACAAAAATGGGCAAAAGTTATCGTCTTCAAGGGCAGTGGCTGTCGGCATATGGATTCGAAGTAAATGTTTCCAAAACTATTTTTCTCAAAAAAGAGAGAGATTACGTCTTTTGTCATTTCTTCTTCTATTTTGTGACGGATCATGCAGCCGAACTTTCTGAATGCGACACACGATGGTACATGCGTGCAGATTGGAATATTTATTAATTTAATCTTTTTTGAAGTTACACAAAAAGTTATCATGTATGCTTCCTACCATGCTTATATTGCGTTGGAACCACCAGGAAGTGCAACAGCAGAAATGAACCTGAGCTATATTTGAGCGCGCTAGGCTTTCTTTGCAACAAATGGCGGCGAGTTTGCTTGGAGCGAAATTGCGTTGATAGGTAGAAGGACAGCCTCCAGTACGCAAGCTGTAAAGGAAGCGAGCGTGCGCCTCAACACCAGCCGCAGATAGATATACTCCGGAAAACAAAGAGAAACAAAGACTTGATTTAGGTTAAAAAACTGCGATCTGAGAACTTTAATGCTACAAGTTTCACTGTCATAAGTTCATGTTTAACAAATAAAATTCAAGATCGAAGTTTGAATGCTAAATTTTGAGCTGAAATATTTGCCAGGGTTGCAAAAGCCTACATAGGGTTCGGAGCTATTTCGGAGCAGCAAAATGCTGCTTTTGGAGCACTAAAACTGGAACTCGAAACAGGGTACGGGAAAAAAACATAAATTTTTTTACGAAAGCCCGAATTCTAAGCAGCTTGAGAAAGCAATTTTAGATTGAGAAAAAAAGACATGTTTTAACCATTCAGCCTTTCCTAAATCATGCACAGTGAATATTAGCACTGCTTTTTCAACAAAACTTACTTTATTTATACACCCCACTCATCAAACAATGACGAGGCCCACATTAGAAGTCGCCACACCTGTCAAATTGCTTGACAGAGTCTGAGGACTCAAATGTGGATCCCCCAAGATGGTGACGATGAGATTGGTAAAACTGGAAAAAAAACTGACATTTTACGGCTGCAGAGATGTCATATTGTACTTAAACTATTTTGCCAGTAACCTTTTTGACATCAGCGAGCATATTAGTACTCACAATTACGTTGCGTATACACGCATCAGTCATTGAACAAGCAGTGGTGTGTTTAAAGACTACCAATATAAGGCCCGTTCAAATCTTTAAATGCTTGTCCGCTGGTTAATTATCTACTGTGGCGAAGATGGCTTAAGCGGTGTTTCGGCACGGGTTAGTACAAGTTCAAGAAATTGTCGAACCACAACCCCCCCCTTCCCTTCTATGTTTTTTTGAAGGGTTTAGGTCCAGGGCACAACAACTTAGTTTGCTTGCAAGGCGTGTTTGACCAGATAAAGTTATGATGGCACGTCCCTGTTGGCCTGACAATGCCATTGAATATCTATCACGTGTGGCGTTGCTATAGTAACTAACGTTGTCATGGCATGAACTAAAGCTGGAAGCGTACAAACTCAACGTTCTGAGAGTTTATACACTTCCAGCCTTAGTTTTAATGGTTCCTGACATGCCATGACCGCGCTTGCTGACTTGGAAAGTCTTATTTCCCAAGAGGTGTTGCTGGGCTACGGCAACATATTTTTGTCTGGAAGATTCATCGTCATGATGGTAAATATCTACTGGGGTAAGCGGACCAACGAGCACGCGGTGTTGTAACTTCATTTGGTCGATCGCGTTTCACGAGTGTCTTAGACTAATAGAAGCTATCTTACACTGCAGGTTAGAGTGAGGGTCTACCCGCAGAGATTGATGAGGCAAACTACAGGTGGCCAAATGGGCCTCCATTTCTAGCTAAAATTAGGGCAATTAAGAAAATTTTGAAGCTGGGTGGGCATTTTTGGCGCCGCGCGGGGCAATTTCGGCAAAGTTCATGATATGGCAAAGCTTGGCGCTAAAATAAAAAGTTTTATCAAATTGGCTGAATTGGCGCAGCTGTTGCACCCCTGCATTTAGGCATCGCGTGGAAAATTTCAAAATGTCTTCTTAAGAGTTTCAGAACATTTGCTCAATGAAAATTTCCAAACCTTATTATGCTATGTCTAGAACATCCACAGACAACAATGTGCTTCATATTTATTGAGTAGAAGCCAAGTAGGACCCAGCAGACGCCTTCAGTATTGCGTACGTCACTGTAATTGGCGCTGGAATCTTAGTGGAATCTCCACCGAATTTTCTTCTTGCATATTTTCTCCGTTCCCAAGCATCATGTCCCGGTAAAGAGGTGTTTTTTTCAATTGTGAAATGACCATTACTGTTATGCAAAAAATGGTTTCGCTCTTTAGTGTCCTGTTGAAAAGAATGGAAGCGTACTTGACTTTACGACAGAACTGTCGCAGTATTTCAACCTTCAGTTTTCAGACCTTAGGCTAAAGTTTCACCTAAACAGGGGTGAGTCGGCTGAAACTAAAGTGGGAACCGTTTTTGGAGCCGTGAATTTCTATTCTTGGAGCAATACCTTGCTTTGGAGCAGTTAGCGGCATTTGATATGTTGTCCTGGGAGCTTAAAAATACCAATTTTTAGCAACGTGGGCGCACCGCTGCGTATTTTAATTTGCCTCATAATACACATAACAATAAAACAGACTTTGGAGCAAGTTTTTAAACAGAATATTGCTAGGTATGAATTGCACTACCTTTTTACATACTGCATGACCTATCTAGTCCTCATATAATGTGAAACAATATTTGAAGAATGTTTTATTGAAAACTAGATTTCCCAGGTACATCCAAAAAATTGTGATAGCACAAAAAGCTTATTGACGTAACAGTGGTCGTTCGCTTGAATAAAAGCCTGACGTCATAGCGTCAAGAGCTTTTAACAGACAACAAAAGCCCACTGCACTGCCGTTCGCCGCCACCTCGTGCAGGACCAGCTTCAAGAGTGAAGCGAGAAAGCCAAGAAACCTCGCCGCATCGACTATCTCGTGAATGACCTGCGTATAGCACTAAGCGATAAGCGAATAATACTGATAACACCTCTCCATACGAGCAACCATGCGTTAATAGTGCAGCACCAATTTGCAAGTTGTATATTTGTTTATCATTGTATAAGTCATCACCGTCGATGCAGAACTCGCGATAATACATCGAATTTCGCGTTCTGTCCACGTCCCTCCGTGACTCGCATGAAGTGTTTGCGAAGCGCAGGTAAACAAATCCGTGTCTACACAAACCAATCGCTGAACCTAGAGATACAGGTTTTATTGCAAAAAAAGGAGGAAATAAAGAAAACTAAGTCACACTGCCGCCAACCGAAACACTGATCGAGATAAGTCTAAAGCTCGTGAATCGCAGGGCCGGCTTGCATGCAGCAACGCCTCTTTAAGCGCTCATTGCATGTTCCGATTAGAAAATGGAGTAGTGGCAAATCACCGTTCATAAAAACTTTGCCGAATGATCGCCGAAGCCTAATTAGTTATGAGAAAAGCACCGAGGTGCCCATCATTATTATTTACAAAGGTTTGAATGCACGTTCTGTCACCACGGCTTCGTATGTAACCAAGTGTGTCTATCTACCTGCAGACAACGATGTGCAGATTTCACGTGCGATGGCTTTCATAAATGCGAAATGCAATGAGAACTCGCTTGTTTAAATAAATTAGTAGTTGATGTGTTGCACATGGCTTTCTTAAATGCGATTTGCAATGAGAACTCGCTTGTTTAAATAAATTAGTAGCTAATGTGTTGCACATGTTTTGCCGCTCACAGACCTGATTTGAGAATCTATTTGCACGTGCCAGATCATCCGGGAGATGCTTCGGATGCAGGGAAATGTCTCTAAGTTTATAGTTACCCGCTCATGACAAACATCTACTCGTAAGTGACCGCACGCAGCAGCGTTGACATGAAAGCCACAGTGACCGGAGGAAAGCGCTACGCACAGCAGAGAACCGGAAGCAAACCGTGCTACGCTTGCCACCTGACTCGGTTGTTATATCCAACAGTGGCACCAGAACACGCAGAATAGCTAGTGGAAGCAGCACGCTCGCCACATGGCAGAGCATTTTTGTGGGGCCCTGCATATTCACAAAAGTTAAATATTAGAGCAGCACCAAGGATCCTCTGTCACCATAAAGGTGCAAAATGGGAAAAAACACGATTGGGTGCGTCTTAATTATTAGTCAAAGTCGCCCATTTTTTCCCGCTGAAGCTGAGGTTGCATCAAAACTGTAGCTTTCGAGGCTGTTTTCGGAGCAGTTTGGCGCAATTTTCTTGATTTTTATGCTTTTGAAGCAGCCTGAAGAAAGTGGAAATGTATCAAAAATTTCCAATATAAGCAGCTGTCTCACCCCCATCCAAAGCATGTGTGTTGGCAGTATAGGCCCAGGTAGCAAAAGCCTCTTTTTCCTTACAGATCAGCCTATTCTAAAGTGATCAAAGATGGATGGGCTGCATCTTTGGAACAGGAGGCTGTGTGCAAGTCATGTGTGCACACGATACAAAGCAGTGTTCATGTTCAGGTCCAGAGGTTGCAAACAGTAGGGTTTTTAGATTATGTGGTTATTAGATCCTGCGAGAAAGTGGTGAGATGTGTCAGACATTTCAGCAAATGCGAAGTCTGTGAAAAATAATGAAAGCTGCTTCAGCCTCCAGCCCTATGTTCACAACATGGTGCACTATTAAGACGGTCGCATGCAGATATGATGCAGCAGTGTTTTGTATGGCTCTTAAAAATGTGGGCAGCACTTGCACACTTGTTAAGCTCATGGGCACAGGCAAAACCAAAAATAAAGGTGAATGTGTTCAGAAACAACTAAGCTCTTTCGTTCCATGTGTTACAGGAGTAGTGTACTAGATTCCTTTGGCATGCGTAAATGTTAGATTACCGAGACACCACAGAAAATGCAAAAGGACTGTCCAACAATCAAAATTGTTTGCTCATTGCCCAGAGCGTCAATAGAAGCTACTGTTTACCAATATCAGGGGTGCAACAGCCGAAATACAATTTGGAGAAATTTTAGAAGCAGCAAAATACTACTTTAGAGCACTGAAAGGAGAATTTTAAGCCGGTTACAGGAAAAAAATGTGCACTTTTGTCACTAAATACGAAAATTGGAGCAGTATAAAAAAGAAAGCTTACATTTAGAAACAAAATTATGTATATACCATTCGAGATCACCTAAATGGTGCAGTGTAGACATGAGCACTGCTATATCAATGGAAGTGTTATTTTGAAACACGCCACGAGTCAGGAGTGGTAAAGTACATAATAGCATTTGCGGCCCCTTGTAAATCATCGACAGATTCTGAGAATTCAAATATGAATCTGCCAAGCTCGCCACCATGCAATTTCTTCTTTAATTTGAAAACACTCCAAAGAACGATGAAGTTGGTGAGCTTATTAGAGAAAAATTCGGTGAGCTGGTGTAAATAACCCTGCAATAAAGAGCATTTTCACCGCAGAAAGTTGAGCTGGGTGTGTGTATGGTTCCTGTTTCACGTGAAGCGAGGGACAGCAGGTCAGCGGAACAATCTTACTTTGTCTGGTAGGTCAATATTTTGGTTGGGAATGTTGAGTTGAAGCCAGTAGCATTAGGTGTTCAAGATTTTTTGTGGATTCACTCCAGAATAAGTTTATTGTTTGTGGTTGACGTGTTCATTGTGTCGCATTGTAGCCTCCCATGATGTCTAGCTCACTTGCAATCAGCACTTTGGAGGGTATGTTCAAGTTTTGTACTGAAGCCATTGTTAGGCATGTAGATGCAAGTATTTTCAATTGGTGCATAATAGCCAAATTGGAGTAATGGCTTCCTTCTCCATCAGTGCCTTCAGCATTTGTGTATTTCTTTTAAAGATGTGGTACAAGTATGGCATTGAATGTCGGTTATCATGACTTTTCAGTCCTCTGCATTAGCTGCTCTCATAGCTGAAAGGCTTTTCTTCTTTGTTGTGTTGTTGTTTCAGTCAGGGCTTCGAGGCAGCCTTCTTTTGTGTTATAATAATTCCCTTTGTAAGATTGCTCCTTGCATGCTTTCAGTGCTTTGTACTATTACGAAAGCACGTACTAGTCGGTGTTGCTTGTGGTGCTTTTATTTGGTGTTCTCGCTAGCTTTATTTACACACAAAGTAAAAAGTCAAAGTATGGTGGTAACATTTGCTTTAAGTTTTCTGTTGTTCTTATTGTACACTCTAAGCCAAGAATGACCGAAATGGAAGCAACGGCTGCTTTTAGTCGTTCAGACTATCTGTTACTCCCCGAAAGGACAAAGCGGAACAAGATGGCTGACATTTTCGAAAACGGGGGAGCAACTGCATTAGTCTTAAATTTGTAAGGGGGCAACGAAAGGAGGAACCAATGTAAATGCTCTCGTCCCGCAACGGTTACTCCCCTGAAGGCACACCCCACACAAATATTCATGCCACCCATGAACGAAATTCATGGGCCAGATTATTATTTGTTTTGCGTGCCAAACTTCACCAAAGCAAAACATTAATTTATTTTAGCATCCACAGATAATAAAACAGCAGCGCTTGCTGAACACAGATGCCCTGAGAATACAGTTACCACAAGTGCTTAACACACGCAGCAGCAGCGTTGGCACGTCAAAGCGGACCAAATGCCAAAACACGTGCAAAACAATGATATTAAACAATAAGCCTAAGGGCGCCGTTAGTCTGCTAGGGAAGGGCGTCCCCCCAAAAAAATATATCGGAGAAAAGAAAGCAGACCCAGACGCGCCTTTCATCAGCCGTTAAACTTAGCAGCACGCTTCAACGTGTAGTTTGAGGGCAGAATGACAAATCTGTGCCAGTCTGCCCCCGCACAAGTGTGGCGCTAGCATTGTAAGCGATGTAATTTACAAAGTGATCATTATTCATTGTTAATGTGTACCTGCACTAAATAAAATTTAAACTCAATTTTTTCTAATTACTTATGAGCTTCAGTATACCTAAGTTTTTTTAAAAGTGTACCAGGAGAACACACTGAAAGCATTGCGCTGACACCTGTGCTGCCACTGCTCGACGTTTTTTTTTTTTCGCCGCAACTAGGTTTGCGTTCGCACTACTCGTATTCCTATGGTTTGAGGTCGGCAAGCACATGGACATGCGAGCTTGTGTGCTATGTTTTGATCATGCATATGTGTCGCAGATTTGCGTTTCTACTTATTCGTGATGAAGGTTAGTGTATATTTATATTTTGAGAGTGCAGTGTTGTGGATTTTGTTGCTGGATGGAACAAACACGACGAAAACACATCTTCAGCTATAATGATTGATATGTAGGGTTTAACGCTCCAAAACCACCATATGATTATGAAAGACGCCGTAGTGGAGGGCTCCGGAAATTTCGACCACCTGGGGTTCTTTAACGTGCACACAAATCTGAGCACACGAGCCTACAACATTTCCGCCTCCATCGGAAATGCAGCCACCGCAGCCGGGATCATCTTCAGCTATAAAAGCAAAGCTGTTCGCTCATCAGACAAAAGACTGGGCATGCATCAGCTTGCAGGTGAGTGGCATTTGTAGCTACACTCAATTCTCTTACAGTGTGGGTAATTACAGCCTAACATTGGTTGGGGCGTTTTCTACCCCAAAGTTTTTGCTTGTCCACAGCTTGTGACAAGTGTTGAGTTCTCGAACAGCTGGCACATGTTTTTTTCTCTAAAGAATCAAGTGGTTGCGTTATCGAATGATAAATGATTTGCTCTTGCTTATTTGCCGTATCCAGTGCTAGTTGTATCGAACTAAATTACCGCTACTATGAACGCCTGCATACTCTCTTGTTGCCTATCTCACCACTGCAGTGCCAGTGTACTTTTGCTGTTAAATGTTCCTTTCCGCGACAATGCCTAGTTCAAAAAATCATTGGGACGAGGTTGTTGCTGCCTTCACACTGGTACTTGTCTCTTATCAGGCTTTATGTAACGTTAACGGCTTGGTGTTGGGGCCTTCAGCAGCAACTGTAGAGTGTATGCAGACCAATAAGTGAACAAAGTATTTTCGCCTTCACTTCACTGGCATAGCCAGGCGGTGGTACAAGGAAGTTTTTTAGGCCGGTGATAGGGAGCCCAATATGACGACCATCTTCGCTTCCCGGCTTCCAATTCAGATGAGCGGACCTCCCCACCTCCTCGCACGCCTAAAAAAACTGCCGACATCACTGCTTGACTTGGGTCACCCCTACGCTGAACGTACTATTTTATAGGCGCACCATCAAACGAGCACTTTTCATATAGACAGAACAATGGGAGAACAAATGACCCGAATCCTTCAGATTTCTTTAGTGATGCAAAACCTTCGCAAAACCGAATATTGTGTAAGACAATCACAAATGCTAGTAGGTTCACGTTAGCGTTGTCATTATTCTGCATCATGGAATCTGTATGCGCTGTGAAAACTTGGTAAGCCGTTTAAGTCACATTTTGACGTCAATACCAATCGACAAAAATTTCAACGACCTCAATAAGGCCGTTTGTGATTTGCACATAATTAGACTGATTCGCACTTGGCTGTTCTTAATCAGACTTGGCTGCTACGAAATAAAACAATATTTGATGCCTGTCTTTTAATGCTTCTTTTCTGATGTGTTGACAGAAATTCGGTTTTACTGCAGATAATGATGCCCCCAATGATGCGAAAGTACAGAAAGCAAATGTTTTTCGGTAAGTGCAGACTTGTTTTACTACGTATATGAAAGCATTTCTTTTTGGGGGGCAAACTGCGCATGTGTTGGCCAGCGAATAGTGTATCATGCCACATGGTTACACTGGCCCTGACAATTGGACATGGATCTGCTGGCCTGTGTGTGTGCTTACGCTGTTACCGTTAAGATAAAATGTTTATGTCTTCATTGCAGGGATTGCTGTTTGTACTAGAAAGCCAACTGCCAAGATTTATTTACGCTGGTGCTACTAAAATACGTTTTTCTTATTTACACAGTTTTTGGCTTGCTCAAAGCATAACACTTGGACCTAGATTCACAAAGCTGTCCGTGCGCAGGCCTTAATAACAGTGTTTCTTGACTCGTTTTTACCATGTTTTCTGCACATGTTTCGTGGTTTTAGACGTTTCACTGCATGTTGACCTCTCCCACTCTGAAAAATTCTCGTTTAAAGTTCTGCAAGAGTGTGCCTAACTTTCTTGTGCATCTTCTTGCCGTTCCGAGATCCTGAAGGGTCAAGCTCTTACTACAGGTGGCGGTGTTCCTAATGTTTGTATTTCCATCGCGTTGACCATGTATGCGATGTGGGCTTGAATGGTCGCACATCCTCAGCGAATGTCTTTGTGACACATGTAGTAGGCAGTACATTCACAGCGGGCGCTAACTTCTAATAATGCTTTCTTTAGGAAACCATGGTTCACTTATTCCAATTGGTCCAACAGAGCAGTAACCTGTTTAGCTGTGAACCAACACGACATCGAACTAATAAAAGCTTGGCATATTGTTGCGCTCAGATATAAGTCTATTGGCAAGCTATCTGTGACACTGTCAGACAAAGTATTAGAATATCTGTGCATGCCTTAAGATATATTGCTTCGTTCACAGATCTCGTGACTGTGACTCGTCAACCGAGTGAATAAGTGCACCCTATTTTCCTGAATTTAAGCTATCGATATTACTTGTTTCTATAGTTTTGTCCAGCCGTTTACGTCAGTCACAAGGAAATTAACTGAAGATTATCATGTAGCCTCTGCAAATGGTTGCTTTCAAGCAGGTATTGCAAGCTTAGCTTGTGCCTGCAGATATTGCACATTTCATGGCGCAGCAGCGTGTAATATAACAGTAGAATCAAGAGTAACTATGTGTACGAGATAAATATATATTTTAACATGAGTGGACGGTACGTGTTATTTGCCACACACATGATCTCGCTCTGAATGCCCAGTAGTGAATAGGCTCAGGGAAATGTCACTCAGCTATGTATAGAAAACAACTTAAAATAACACAAGGGTAGCTTCAACTGCTAAAATATAATGCCTTCTTGAGGTGCTGCACATTTTCTGCCGAAATCTTGCTATCTGAGACATCATGTGAAGAGCGTCTATCACATCAGCATTTAAATGACTTGCCAAGTAACGTTTGGCCAAACCGACCTTTCTTTACATTTAATTTTGAAGTAGACACCCTAGAATGTAAGCTCTGCTGCAGTGTGTGTGACGCATTGTTACGTATTGATTTTGACATGTTAAAAACCACACTTCTATTTTTTTTTTTTGCAGCAATGAGATGCTTCACATATGCCTGCGCTGACATTCCTCTGCGCTTTCCCGATGGAAACACTTGCCCTGCGAAACTCGAGTCCTTCACAATTGGAGAAGTTGCCCTTCTATCTCCGATGATGACACAGTTTCCCTATGCTAGAAATTCAAGATTGCTTTTCTACTGAAGACGCTGAAAACCTTTGATATTTTATGCCGCATGGTTAGTATTGGCTGTGGTGGAGCAAAGTCTACTTCTACGTGTGCTCACACGTCGCTTCAAAGAAAAGAAAATCAATAAAGCATTTCTTTTCCTTTCAGTTTTGTCCACTTTTTGTGTTAGATGCACCCAAGCAGTGCTCTGCTAAGGAGCTCTCGCCCTGTGTTAAGCATGTGACATGCATAGTAGAGATAAATATTCATTTCCCTATGGAGTAACTGGAAGCTTGTGCAGTTGGTCCTCATAGAGTAACTGCGATCACGCAGCAGTAACGGTAAAGACTAACCGTTGGTCTTAGGGGAGCAACTGGTCGGAGTACTGGTTGGTCCGCAGGGAGCAACTGGAGGAAATAAGTTTTCATCCTCCGAAGGTGGAAGTTAAAGGAGAGCAAAGGTTCGTTCCTCTGCAGTTACTGTTTTAAGGGGAGTAATGAGAGTCACTATGCAATTACTCTCTAAGAGGAGCAACCTCAATACCCCCGTTGCTTCCTTTTGGCTTAAAGTGTATCTAGCCTGGGTCGGTGCAAGGATTGTACTATACCGGGAGTGAACCCACGATAAGCGAGGACCTTCAGGGGGAGCAGAGAGGCGGGAAACTTGGCCATTGGGGTTTGCCTATGTTCCCTGTTTGGAAAACTGTAGAAAAATATGCTGCATTGACTTACTGTCAGCGAGTAATTCAGTTCATTGCACTAAACCTGCCGGGAGTCTGAACAGCACTAATGCAGTGCAATAAAAAAAGAACTAATCAGGCAGCAGATACATAACAATTATGGTAACCATGTAGTCGAAAAGAGTTCATAAAAGTGGATTTCCACAGAGACAAGCAAGAAAGAACTACCATATGTTTTCTTGAGATCCAGTAAGCTTTCTTGTTCTTAGAGTGGCATGACAAACAAGAAAAAGAAGGCTATTCAGTCACGTACGCGAGCACAAGCTTCCGGAGTTGCCGTGTGATGATGTTTTGAAAAAAAAAGTGAACTAATTGAGAACGTGCAGTCACAATAGAAAACGATCACGCATCAGCTTTCCTTCAAATACACTGCAGGGTAAACAAATTCTTTACCATGTGGACAACCTGGTTTTGTTTTAGGGTATTGCTGGTCAATTTTGCACATAGCCACGTAAATGTATATACCTGTTCTGTAATTTTCAATACACTTCAGATGTGAATCGGCGCTTGTGTATCTGTGGCTCATTTTTTAAGTCTTCTTTGCTGTGCTGTTGTAATATCATGAATTCATGCCAGCCGAATCTGTCAGTCCTATTCTTGCTTTCTGTATCTTCAGTTGCATTACTAAATCATGTCAGAGTAAAGAACAAGCATTCATCTCAAAATAATTGGAGGTTCGTTTGATGTACGGCAGGGTTTACAGTATTCATCACATTGGTTACTATGAATATGTTCCCTATTATGGACTTAGTCATAACACATAGTCATAACACAGCACGGGGCTCAGACGAAAATTGATGGAGAGGCTCCGGCCTCCCTGTGCCTATCCCTGGCCCCACCCCTCATTTTAGCCTGTGTCATTTGACTTCCGATGACCTCATGTGGGAGCTCTTCCTCATGCACTTGTTTTCTGTCAGTTACTTTCTCGCCTTATCAGTTGAAAACTGTTCATGCGATGTAGATAACCTGTGTCGGGTCTTGTTTTGTAATTTTTCGATGGCGTATCATTGGTATCTTTTCTCATTGTACCCGTATCTTACTTGGCTGGAAGATCAGCATTGTTACAACTTTCAACTCTTAGCAGGTTTTTATGCACTGCAAAAGTAATCGCCCCTCCTTTCGCCGGCATTATGTTTTAGATAGATGGAATGTCAGTACTTCTCCTGTCAGCTGGTGAATTTTGTAAGTAAGAATTCGTCATGGCATCCTCTTGGTACTGGGTGTGGTGCTCGCTCAGCCAGCCTTTTTGGCACAGCAGAAAACCTGAAAAGTGTGGACTAATCACTACAGATGTGCCCTCTGTTGGTTGCGGCTGGTTAATTTTTGCAGCGGTGATGTGCTCAGTATGTAGCATTAGCTCGAGCAGCAAGGCCTCTTCTTTTAGTTAGCTGCGAATCAGGTGCGAATAATACTAATAACACTTTCTGAGATTTTAGCCCCTTCAAGTGTGTATTTTGATGCATTGTCCATAAATGTCTCAAATTCATATAGCACAATCACAAGGCACCCAATATTACATTCGAAAGAAGAAAATGATGTGTTTGTGTGAGCTTCAGCAAGCCATTAAAAGTTCTATGAAAATAAATACTTCAACATTTTGCTGTAAGTTTTGTTTAGTTTTGACGTCAAAATAATGAATTCATAAGCTCCTGATGTGTGTACAATTAGTATTTATTTGCAATAATCTTGAGAGAAGGAAAGCAACACATGACGTTTGTTCTGGAACACGACTTGAATGACCCTTCAAAGATAACAGTCCCTTCACTAAAGTGATCGGCTGCGGTCGTTACAGCCGACTGAGGTCGAGTCAGGGCATACTGATTAAGAAGATGATTCAGTTCGTCTAACGAACTATGTATTTTGTTCTATTCTGGCCACAGGTTGACACGGCTAGCATAAAGAAATTGCGAACACAAATTTAGCCACTCCTGCTAAAGAGTTACATTTGTTTCCCTCAGAAAAAACTTCCCGTTCGCAATCATAGTGTCGCATAAATCTTGACAAATTGCTCGAACATGTACCATGGGCACTTATAACCCGTGATTTAGGTAGAACCTTGTGTGGTGGAAAGATAGGGGAGTGACGTCCTGGGTCTAGAGTGTAGTCAAATTGAGTATGTGGTATTTGGTGCTCTGTATCACATAGCTAAAAATTTCAGTGCCCCGCCTATTGAAAACTGTTTGATTCTTTGGCTACACGATTGCATTACTTATGAAGCACCCACTTTGCACTTTCGCGCCTTAGGTGACTCATCAATTAAAATGCCTCTCTGATGGACGTGACCATTTCAGCCATTACTAATACAGATTATCTTAATATCTTGATCTGCATGTCAAACTAAAAGTGAAAAGGGTCCTTTTAGTTTCAAAAGTATTGAGAAAACGTTTTCATGTACTACACGAATATGAAAACCATTGAGAACTTCCTGTGTGCAAAGCAATATAATTCACAAAGATATAAAATACGGGAAGAGTGATATGCACCTTTATAACTTTAGCCAACTGGCCCGTTCAATTGCGCTTCATTTTAGTTTTGTTTGACTCTCTCTATGATTATCTCGTCTTAAAGACACATACACCATGAAAATGCATCCAGAGTATGTGATAATCAAGACAAATGAACTAGTTATTTGTTGATCACAACAATCCTTTTTGCTCTTTTACACTGATTCAACAGAAAGGAGACTAAATATATATAACTGAGGTAGATTAAGAAACACTGTAAGAAAGAAATTTTAAGAGCTCACATGCCAAAATGCACAACTGCTGCCAGCACAGGCAACAGCCTTCAGTACTACAGTCACTCACTTTAAATTGTTGGTTGTAATAACTCTAACAATCATAGCTTCTAAGTTTTATTCATAGACATTGCCTTTCAGTTTTTATGACCAGTCCTGACACCAGCTGTCAAGTGATCCTCCTTATTTTCTGAAGATTACCACGATTTCTAACACATCCTCCGCTCCTCAACGTGCACGTTAACTGATTTCTCGAAAGAGAGCTGGCTGGCCGTAGCCTCCCACTAAACGGAAAATTATTAAAGATAGCGGGTGTGACATAAAACTCTCTACTTTGTAAGAACCAGCTTTCCAGACCTGTACAAAACACTTGCTTCTTTCCACAGACTCCAAAAAAGAGCAGGCAGAGAGGAATCTGTGGTTCTGTATTTGATCAAAACAAAACGAAGCTGTAAGCCTGCGTGTTTTTTCATAAACGATTAAGCCTAGGTGTTGTGTTTTATGCATCAGCACATATGAACTTACGGAAACGTTTTTTTTTTCGCACGTCGCAGTGCGAGCCTAATTAGGTATGCGTACTGCGTAAGCTGATGTTTTCGCTACAGTAGAGCAGTATATATATATCAAAATAACCAACAGAAAACCGTTGCAGAAGAAAATTCTAACTTGCTACGACCCACAAATACAAGGTGGCCAATGCTCACGCACTCCACCACACTTTTCCAGCCATTCGCGGCAATGTTGTAGGTGATTCGTGTGGTCGTTGCGATACAGGATGTGTGTGTCAGTGCGTGGTTGAGATTATGACAACTGCTTTTGTTGTACGATTCAATCACCGTAACGCAACTGATAGACCCCAGTTTCCACATGTCAAGCACTTGCGTGCCGTCAACTGGTAGAGCGCAGTAAACGCGCAAGGACTAAACCGGTCGCGGTGATAGCATAGCAGAACACACAATATCATATGCTTTGCGTACGATATTCGCGAAGTCAAAAGCGCTTGGCGTGACATCGCCGGTGTGATGTGACGAAAGGAACGCTGGCGCGCGCCAGGTCACGTGGAAGTGCGTCGCGTTTAGCAGCGGTATTCACGGTTGCTTCATATCGAATAAATCTGCACAATTTTCACTTGAGAAAGCATCGCATCTGACGTCTGACTTGCAAAAAACTCTATTACTTTTTCTCAGTAAAATAATATACGAATTCATAATTTAATGACAAAAATATATTACTCATGTGCCGGCATAAAACTCTCTAAAACTTCAAAAACACGCGTGAAGTGGGACCAGAACAGCACCAAAAAGCAGCACCCTATTGAAAATCTTTGGTTAATGAATGCTGGAATCGTTGGTGGATATGGTGGAAAGAATAGTAGATATGGTGGAAATATTAGTGGATGTGGTGGAAACTGTAGTAGGCATAATGGCTGATGACGGCGAAAGTGGAAAAAATGATAGCAAATGTGGTTGTGATGGCGAGCCAATGGTAGTGACGGTGGAAAATGCCGACTGATGACGGCTAGAGTGGAAACAATTGTGACAGATGGTCGTGGTGGTGGCGAGCTAATGGTGGTGACGGTGGAAAATGCCGGCTCATGGTGGCGAGGCAAAACGTGTTTGGTGGAAGGCTTGGTGAGCAAGGTGGATGACGGTGGCATGATGGAAGCTTGGTGAATGATAGTGGCATAGGGAAAAGCACATGACAGTATGTGAAATCACTTATTTGTTGTGTTTCACTCTTAAATGCGCAGAGATATATATTTACGGTCAAAAGAAACCAACGCTGCTCATTACGCTTTCTAGTACATTTGCGTTTTTATTCCTGTGGTGTCAACAACGCTTCAATTTCTGTGGAGCATAGAATATGCGGCCGGCTATATGTTTACATTTCGCGCACGTACTTACATAGGTTCGACATCTGCAATGTGTTTCGTTGTTGTGGTGTTCAGAAGACTAGAATTGTCACTGTGAACATAACAATAAATGTTTTACATCGGCATGAAGTTGTCGACATCTAAATGGGCTCCAATCCGCAATTACCCCTTTCAATCATTAAAGCAGAATAGAGTGGCATGTACCATGGCGAAGCAGCTGTTTCCTGTGTAACAAACCTGAGACCATTGAACATGTGTTTATTGATTATAAGAATGCTATTTTCTTTTGAGACATTTTACAGAAGATTTTAAAAAAAGATTAACCTCTTACTCCATATAGAATTCGCTTTTGCCTTGTGATAGTTTTGTGCTAAATTTGAAGGTTATATTTTTACTTGGTCTTCATTCGGTTTGGCGTAGTATGCTATCGTACAGACACTGTGATGTAAGAGTTCTATCCGGTAATGAGTGTTTCGTAGAAGCTGTTATAAAAGTGCGAGATGTGTAAAAGACTACCGATTGTGTTGAAGATGTAATATCTTTGTTTGATGCGTTATCACACATGAAACATGTGCGATGGTGTTTGTCACATTAGCTTGACCTGTAGTCAAGAAGGCAATAAAAAGAAAAATGACCAAAGGAAAGTGAACTTCTTAGGTCTATGTATTCTTCACGTTCATTGCACACCACGCTAGATTATCCGAAGCTGTGTAATAATGAGACATCGATTGACCAACATTAGTAATGAAGAAAGGCTACGCCAAGATAAATGAACTGGTTAGTATCGGTTGTGACTTTTTTGAAACCTTTAAAAGTTACTACCCATGGGTGGCAACGGCTAGGGTAGTAGCATTTACTAAATGCTGGTAGTAACAGCAAAGGTGGTAACTGTAACCATCCTCGCCGTTACTAACTGCGCTTACTACCAGGGTTGTTACATGTGACAAACCATTACTACCCCAAAGTTAGGAAGTACTACTAGCTTGTTTCTAAGAGTGTATAGCGCATGTACTAATTTAAGTTATTCGGCACTTAATAGGGCGAAGAGGACACACAATAGCCGATGAAAGGATAAGGAAAGAAACACATGTGTGGCGATAATATCAAGGTAGCACGCAATGCGTCTAGCATCAAAAGTATACAAAGTTAGCGAATGATTTGCTGCATCTAAGTTTCAGTTCCACGAGCGTCTGCTACAGCGCTTACGGGATGCCGCGTACGTTGTAATAGACGTCTTAGTGTACTGTGCAAAGTCAATCACTCACCTTTCATCAATAACTGTAGCTAAAGAAGAAACCGCTTGATGGTCTTAATAATTCATGCACTATCTCGCCACATAAAAGTAAATAACACTTCAGGTGCACCACAACAATGAAACCACGCATAAATCAATCCATGCAATGTTTGAAAATGTGCCTCAAATGTCTTCCCCAGTTAAACGCGACCAGTTACTTTACATCTTAATGAAGCTGTGCTGCTACTCAACTATTCCTGAATTATCGAGCGCGGTATAGTGGTGAACGAAAGCGTGTTTTATACCTAGACGTAAAAGGTTGCCTTTCCTTCAATACTCTTAATAAATGACGCAGGAGCGATTTTCATGCCTGCGGGCGCATTGCGTAGAAATGAAGAACCGCAGTTAGCAAATGAAATTGTGACACGAATTTAGCAGGTTCCATGCACCACAGCAATTTTAAAAAGCGGAAATACGAGAATGGCATATGCTTACGTTTATATATGTGTCTACTTAAAACGATGGAGACTGGTCGGGCGGTGTTTCAGTGCCGATGCTTTTCGCAAAATACGGTGCAGATATTTTGTGCAGCGTTGTATACGAGTCTTGGAGGCAAGAGACGTTATCACACGTACGAAAAAGACGAAAAGAGAGAGAGTGACTCATTTCGTCTCCGTGAAAGCTTGAAATTGATAGATAATAAAGACAATTTTTGGCCCCAGCAAACGGCTGGGAAAGTTTCCGCAAAGTAGCACCGGATGCTTCGAGAGCATAAAAAAGAGGAGTATGCATTTTATAGAAGCGACAGCCACCGAGAAAGCGAGATGAAGTGTGACTGTTTTTAGATGTGAAAATCAATGCTAATTAGGAGCGTTGTGAGTTAATGAGCCAAATCATCTTTTAATAACTATAATAAAAACAAGATGAGTATTGATCTAGTGACAGTGACACTAGTGACCATGAATTCATAATAGTTGATTAGCGTTGTCATCGGCCGATATATGTTTAATTTTAAATTTTTATTTGGCAAACGATTGGAAGGTAGCCTACATTAGAGCCGGCTATTTCAACATCATGACAGTAATGTACAAGATAAATACTGCAC
This sequence comes from Rhipicephalus annulatus, assembly GCA_013436015.1. Classification (NCBI taxonomy): domain Eukaryota; kingdom Metazoa; phylum Arthropoda; class Arachnida; order Ixodida; family Ixodidae; genus Rhipicephalus; species Rhipicephalus annulatus. Next base: position 162,433 of record WOVY01006031.1, on the reverse strand, counting down.
GGTTATACAGCCACACGTGTTGATTTTTATCATCTCGTAACCTTGGGCAAACACATTCTAATAATTTTTTCTATTTTTGACAAAGTTTCCCCGGACGTTATTGTATTTGGCATCATTCGAAGCATTGACGATATATCAGCAATAGGGCGAATGCAAGCACTGCTGCAGTGGACGAGCGATTACAGCACTCAGCTTCAACCCAGGAGGTACTGGGTTTGATTCGCATTATTACCGAGCACTTCTTTTAAGAGGTTGCCCGGCCTGAGATAATGCGCGGAGGCGGTTATAATTTCTTAATCAGGTGGTTTTCATGCTTTCTTTTTCACTCTGATTTTGACCCAAAAGCGCTATGCAGTGCTCCTTCATAAATTACATAATTCAGGGTTGATAATTTCCCCCTCCATCCTCTGTTATCCCAAAACTACCCAGTGCTGAAATACCCATATCATACCAGGTATATTACTTTTAACGTGTTTGGATATTCGACCAGCGATCAGTCATCACGGTGTTTTGAAGAAAATATAGACATGCAGCGAGCTGATTTCTTGCAGCTAAGTTTACTGGACTTGTTTCTTGCTAATTTAATGGGAATCATTACATGCAGCAAAGCAAAAAAGCACGCACGAAGAGAGAATACACAGAGTGATCAGTTAGCGTTCTCTCTCTCGTTACGTGTCATGTTTCGCGCTTCAGTGTAATGACGCTGTGAATGGTTAAAAAGAACTATATCGGCTAATCAAGTTCTGCTTACAGGGTCCGCGATTGTCCAGAGTGGAACAGAGCAATGGAACGTTAACTTGCCTCAGAGAGAGATAGTATGCTTTGGTTTCCTACAATAAACTTTCAAAGCAAAGTTTCTTTTTTATTCACAACAGTTCCATTAAAGATGAAAATGCTTGGACAAAATCTGTGTATTCAGCTTGACTTGATTTCTGCACTTAATAGTAATTATCAACAGGTATTAAAATATGCATAAATGTCACACACATACAACCACGGGTGATAGCTTGTTTATTCTGATTGAAATCGATATGTTGACATTGACATATTCGACCAACCCCATGTGTAAAAGATATGGCATGTAGAGGAGCTATGCTCTAAAGTAATCTTTGCTGATTGGTTCCATTTTACTCGATTTCTTTTTCATGATTGTGCGTTGGCAATCGAAACAACTGATTCCAATGCACATATTTTGTGTAAGGTTACATTTCTTTTTATGCCGTAAAAACAAATTGAAGTGTATATTGGCTCAGGAAAAAAAGAACTAGAAAGAAACTCAGCCAAAGCATTACCAAACTTACTCATCATTGACAAAAGGATTCTCATTTAAAAGGTACATACATACATACATACATACATACATACATACATACATACATACATACATACATATATGCATACATACATACATACATACATACATACATACATACATACATACATACATACATACATACATACATTGAGGTGCAAATATTAAGATGAATGGCTATAAAACATTTCTGATACACTCAATTCAAATATACATAAAGTAACTTACAAGCGAAATTCAGCACTAGTATGCCTGAACTCATTGTTTCTCGAGTCGTCTCTGAAAAGCTCGATGCGTACTTTCTTCTGCTGCTCAGTGACAAGCACTTTTTATAAGAAACACAAGAATAAAGCCTTTGACAATGTCATGCTAAAGAAAAAGGCTGTGCATCAAAATTTTGCACATGTCTGCAATATTACTCTGTTTATTTACATAGCTTTGCTCGTTCACAACACAGTAACAAAGCATTTTTGGACACTTGGGCTGAAAATTCGACACAGCGCAAAGAAATTCTGGACAATACACGAATACTGCAATTCTTAGCTACTGAGCTCCTCGGTGCTAACAGTGTTTATATTACCAGTCATAGACCTCATTTCGTTTCCTCAAACAATCCCACTCCTCCTTTTTGAGAGAGGGATGTGTGGAAACCACGCACACCGGCTATCCATAGATAGCGCCATGTGTTGCGCAGTGGGTAGACGCGTGGCCCACCTGCACTCTTGAAAAAGCTCAGTCTGCTTGCGGCTGCAGGGAGACGTGCCCTGGCTGCCAGAAATGACGGATGTTGTCCCCCGAGCTGGCTGAATGCTGCTGCGCATAAATCATGGTCTCCGCATAGCTGCCTCGTTTCCCTTCCCCTACCCAGCTGATGGACATGAAGCCGAACCTGTCCCTGGGCCGACCCTGGTCCATTGGCTAAAGCACTCGGCTGCTGACTCGTAGGCCGCGGAATCGTATGCCGGCTTCGGCGGTTGCATTTTCTATGCAGGCAAAAATGCTTTAGGTCCGTTGGCTGAGATTCGGCTGCACGTTGAAGAACCCCAGGTGGTCGAAATTTTAACAGCCCTTCAATGCAACGTCCTTTATACTCAAACGACAGTTTTGGGTTGCTACACCCCACATTTCAATAAAGTAAACTGTTTCTATGTGCAAGTTTTTTCTTGCCAGACCATGTAAATTCTATAGTAATGCAGCATCAAATATAGAATACATCTTGCTATGCTCGATGGGGGCCAGCTGCAATTTATTGCGGCAATGATATGAATACTGCCGACTAAATTGTGCCACCGGGCTCAACGTTGGTGACCGCCGTCAATCACCATGTATGTATTCGTATCTATATCTAGAAAACGTTAGAAAAGAAAATAATCCAGAAAAGAACTCCGGTGCGTGGAATCGATTGCCCCTACCGTTTGCTTGTGAGTGCGTGGCGTTAAGGACTGAGCCATGAAGGAGTACCGCTTTCAACGTTGAAACGACAAGCTATTGATATCTATCAGTTGCCGCTGGCAATACCGATCTAGGTGAAACTATCGTTTTTCAGCATAATGATCGAGATTGAGCATTGAGCTTGCGTTGTCAATTGTCACGAAGCGGTGACGCGCGCTGATGCGTTCATCTCCTACGCGTAGATTGCCCCATAGATGGGGGGGGTAGATGCTCACGCGTGTGCATAATTACCTCACAGTGGCCAGAATTGTATGCCTTGGGTTTTCACCGGAACAATTCTGTTGTAGTGACCGGGCGCACGAAGTTCTCTGCACTCGCTGCGCACTCTTCATTTGCAAAAGGGCGTGCTTTTGAGACACAGCGAAGTAACAACTGAGACACTTATTCGCGTTCATCTGTACCTGTGCGTATGTTTTGTGCGTCATTTGTGCGTGAGCAGAGTGGGACGCGTTTTGATCTGTTTTTTATTCTTCGCGTGACATCCAAATTTGTTGCTATCGACATCATTCCTTGACTTTCGCGGCAAAGCCATAATTTTCTTAACGCTGCCTTTGTGAAATTTCAACGCTGCATTCTTCGGCCAGCACAAGAAATTAGAGCCATGATGTATTTTCAAAGTATTAGCCTGCAGGGCAGAAAGTAGTGTGAACGTGGATTTGTCAAAGAAGCACATGGTGTCTCGCATTTAAAACTGTTGTTTTTCAGTAATTTCAAAACCCCTGGAAGAGACTTTGTTCTGAGTGCCACCAGTTTGTAAGATGTCAGTTTTAGTATGCTGTCTTTGTTCTTGAGCATTTCTTATGCTTGTACGATGGTGTGATTGAGCGGCAGGAATTGAGACGGAGCTGTGTACAAGATAAAGCTGGAGAAATGGTTGATGTGAATCTGCATGACCATGTTTTTTTTAATCTTTTATGGAGGACATGTTTGAAGACCCGCAGTGGAAGTGTTCAACTGACAATAGAAGAAAATATAGCGCATTTGTACCATTCAAGGCAAATTGTTGTGACAGAAACTGAACTGGTCTGTTTCTGGCTCCGACAAAAAAGAGAGCAGCAGATATAGGCAAGCAGGTTAATCAGATGCACGTCTAGCCTGCTAGCCTGGACAAAAGTAGAATAAAGTGGTAAACGAAATCAAGATTGCAACAAGCAGAACACCAAGAACAAGAATGTGTTGAAAGAGGCACCAAGGGTGCGATTAGCTGCAGATACACTGTTGACTCCCACCTACTGCGGTAACTTCCGGCGTGGACAATGCGCATGGCTGTAGGTAGGTAGGTAGGTCGCTACTAAACTTTATTGAGGTCCTGTAAAAGTCAGCACCAAGTTTTCATTGAGGAAGGACCGCAGGTTGCTCCTTCGTCGGGATGGAAATGCCAAACCTCATCGTCACGTCATCGACCTTCTGGACTGCCTGGAGTTCTTGAAGCCAGTCGTGGCGCTTGAGGAGTGAATAAAAAGTGTCTTGCGAGATCTTTTGATCCGCGGGGTGCTGTAAAGAGGAGCACTACCAGAGCTTGTGGTTAAAATGGCTTTATCCGCCACAGTCGGGGCACGAAGGGGAGACCTCCTTGAAGCAACTCTATATAGAAAGGCTGGAATACGACTGCATTCGCAGTAACCAAAAAGTAACTAATTATGGACGTAATAGGTTTCAGTAAGGCAAAAGAAAGGGCCTTCGATTGTGTTCATGATGCTTTGTGGCTTCGTTAAAAGTGAAGAGTATGTCCCTAAAGCAGGAAAGTTCTGTCTCCACCACTATCATACTAGACTCATCAAGGACCCCACCCAATCTGACCTCGGAGAGCCCGGTGCGGCAAGCAATGCCTCTTGCTCGAGTATGATCAAGTTCATTGGCGTTGACAAGCTTCCTACGTTTGACACTACGCAGAATGGGAACCACGTTATGGTATGAAGATTAAGTGCCCTTCCTTCCAGTATCTTGGTGAATTTCCTACAGATGGCTTCAGAGGCGAATGCTCTGACGTCCGACATCGAGTTTGTAACTTCCGGTTTTCTTCAATCTAAGAGGCTTAATGTTATGGCTAGTTTTTCTGCCTTGCACTTGCCAGACGATGAGTCGATGATTGACGCAACCGAAAGGGCTCGGCTTTTGGTGCCAATGATGATGGCCGCAAAGCAAGACGTAAGGTTAGCGGTACATATTGACGGGCATCGACGAAACATGCGCCTGACGCGTCTGCCTTCGCATGCGCTAGGAGCGCAGATGTTCTAGCCAATCTTCTGTGGTATTGTGCTATGGCAGATAGGGAGTGCTCGGTGAAGTCGACAAAGAAGAACGTAACTCCGAGTTAGATCGCACGTGGCTAATCTGCCATTCGAGTAGATGTACTTTTCATGGGAGCTATTGCTACATGAAAATATAATAAAGGTGCACCAGAGTCAAGGGAATCTGCGTCATCACATTTGCGTCCTTTTGTTTCTGTGGGCTCGCAGCTGATGGTGACGAAGATACTGTGTTGAAATTTGGTTTGAAAGAAAATAGATGTCTACACGCGCGATTGTTTATTTATTTATTTATTTTTATTTATCACATACTGCGGACCAAGTATGGTCCATGCAGGAGAGGGCAATACAGTTCAAAGTTCTTCAACATACATACACTTCCGCTGCAGTATACATTCACTGCAGAACAAAATTCATGTACATTAAGAATTCGTGAAAAACAAGGGACAATTACAGGCAAAGAAGCAGATTTAAGCGACAAGAAAAGGGAATTGTTTCATCTCGGCGTGTCGAGCATAGGGGAATCATGGGGCAGAGCATTCCAATCAGAGATAGTTCTCGGGAAAAATGAGTACTTGTAAATGTCAGTGCGTGCAAATATAGGTGTAATGCTACGACTATGTTTATGACGTGAAGCCCTGGTTGTGTCCTGAGTTATGTAATCTGGTGCATGCAATCCTGATCTGGAAAAGTATAAAAGGCGGAAAAAGTTAAGCCGTGCAGTTTTCCTTCGATCGGCCAAAAGTTGGAGGTTCGCATCCTGCAACAGGGCTGACGGCGAATCGCGACATCTATACCGGTTGTATATAAATCGAGCAGCTAATCGTTGTATTTTTTCTATTTTCTGTATATTACCAGCTTGGTGGGGGTCCCATACAATGCTGACATATTCAAGAGAGGGACTAACTATGACTTTATAGGCTCTAAGTTTTAGTGAACTAGAAGAACGACCCAATTTATATTTTAGGAAGCCTAATTTTCTCCTGGCAGCAGAACATATACCATCAATATGTGCTGTCCAGCTAAGCTTCGATGTAATCGTTACGCCCAAGTACTTGAATTCTTCTACTTGCCTGATAGCGTATCCACCTACATTATATGTAAACTCCAGTTTTCGGATTTTGTTACTCAGACATAAATATGCAGTTTTCTCAAAATTAATTACCATTTCCCACTTTTTACACCATTCTTTTATGTAGTTTAAGTTCTCACACAAGTCACGCTGGTCAGAGATAGAGTTTATGGTAATAAAAATTAAGCAATCGTCTGCAAATAGCTTAACAGACACGCCAGGTCGGATGGCTTGAACTAAATCGTTAATATAAATATTAAATAGTATTGGCCCGAGAACTGACCCTTGCGGGACTCCAGATAACACCCCCAAATAACCAGAGGTGAAACCGTTTATATCTACGTATTGTTTTCTGTTCGTTAAGTATGCTATGACCCAGTTAATTATTTCCGGAGGAATCCCAATATCCTTCATTTTATCTATTAGCTTGATATGCGGGACCTTGTCAAAGGCCTTGGAAAAGTCCATAAAGATGTCATCAACCTGTCCAGACTTGTCCAGAACTTTGGAGAACTCGTTAACAGTTGCTAATAATTGTGTGGTGGTAGATAATCCCCGTCGGAAGCCATGTTGCGTGCTGTGAATTACATTGTTTTGTTCAAGAAAAGTATTTAAATATTTCGCTATAATATGTTCAAGTAATTTGCAACAAATACAGGTAAGGGAGATTGGTCGATAATTGCTGACTAATAATCTGTTACCTTTCTTAAATACCGGAATTACACGTGCTAGCAGCCAATCGTCGGGCACTGTACTAGTTTTAATCGAAACATCAAATATTATTACTAGGAATCTAGCTATAATTTCAGCATACCTCTTTAGAAAAACAGCTGGGATACTGTCAGGGCCGGTCGATTTTTTTACGTCTAGCCGCAATAATACTTCTGTCACCCCTTCCAAGGATATATTTATTAGGCTTGAAGGACCTGGCACCGTCATAATACTCAAGTTTTGTGGTCTTGAGAAAACGCTCTGAAAGTAGGAATTAAATGCGTTTGCTATTTCGTTTTTATTTATGACAGCGGTTTCTCCGTTCATTATTTCATCAGGGATAAGGTTGTCTTTGTTTTGTAAGAACTGGTGAAATTTTCGTGGACTCTGACGCAAAGCGGCCTAGTGTCTCGGTTTAATAATGTTGCACTCGGAACTGGGGACTATTGCAGAGACAGAGGCACTTAGTGGTAAATATCACACATCAGAGAGGCAGACAGTGCTTGTCTGTTGTCTGCGTTCTCTGTTTCTTCTGTCCTTAATTTCAACAACTCCCGCATCTTCTTTTCAGCATGTTGTAACATACCGGACTTCTTCTTGTAGCTAGAGACTTCTTCCTTTCCATGGCCCTCAATCTCCCACTCTCTGGTTCCTAAGTCTTTTAGTTTAAGGTGAGCTGAAAATTCTCAGGGCTTTCGTGATGTTGCAATATATGACATATTCGATAGTCATTTTAAATGTGAAGCAGCTTATGGCGGGCCAGTGTCCGTCACTTTCTTGCCATTCTCGCTGCATCCAACCCCTCCTCTGTGCATTTGTGGCCCATCTCTCCTTTCTTATGCTCCCTTCTTTCACCTTCCTAAACGTCCACAATAGGACAGCGGCATGCGCGTGCCCTCCGTTTCTCTCTCCTCTCCTACGCTGTCCCTTCTCTCTCTAGGGATCCTCTATTCTACGGAGCAGCGTACACGGCAGAGCTGTGCAACAGCTGCAGACTTCACTGGGGAATCCCGGTAGTTCAGCGGTATAAAATGACGGAGAGCGCGCGAATCCACGCTGGCGCAACGCCGCGATTAGCACGAGCATCAACGCTACCGCGAGTGTCAGCGTTAGCGCCAGCTCAAGTTTTCAATAAAGTACAGTATCTCTCACTCAAGCATACCATCTCCTCTCTGCTTCACATCCACACATGGTTTCCTTTAGTGGGGGTGGTGTGATATTTAAAAGCGAATTTCGGCGGCTTCAAACCTATGTATCTATCTATCTATCAGCCACCCACGATGTTTAGCTCTCCTGGCCGTTTTTAAGATGGGATATCTACCAAAATTGGTATGGCGTAACATGCCTGTATGACGAGAATAGGTGACTTGTCATGACAATAAAATCAAGAACTCTACACCATAAATGCCATGATTTGCATGCCATGGTCTTGCTGTTCTTGCGATGGTTTTGTTCATATGACATATTGCAAAACTGGTATGGTATGACATGACTGCACGACGAACATAAGTGACAAGTTCTAATGCGTAATCGTGACATTCATGTCATATGTAAGTCATTATTACGGACCACACGCTCATGGTGCGCTCACGGTCGTCTCGCTGTTTTTACATATTGTGAATGAATTATGGAAGTATATGACTGGTGCAAACATGACATTCATGATATCCGTTACATGAAGGAACATGAGTGCATGCCACGCCTATTATGCTGTCGCGACCCTTTGGCTAGCTTCACATACACCAAATATGTTACTACGCAATGCGAACGGACGGCGAAGGAAATAGAATATCTAAACACAATTATTGTAACATTCATATCATGTAAAACATGACTATATAACTATGGTCATTGTGCACTCGCGGCCGTTTTGATAAGTTCACATATACTAAACTCGGTGTTATATCCAGGCTGGGGCAGCTGCATTTCCGATGGAGGGGGAAATATTTTAGGCCCGTGTGCTCAGATTTTAGTGCACGTTAAAGAACCCCAGGTGGTCGAAATTTCCGGAACCCTTTACTATGGCGTCACTCTTAATCTTATGGTGGTTTTAGAACGTTAAACTCCACATATCAATCAAAATATGTGTTATGAGAAGTGAATGAATATCAAATCTATATGACTGGCGGAAACATAAATATCGTGACATGCGTGTCATATAATGAGATGAATACCTATCATGATCATAATGCGCTCGCAGCTGTTTCGCCAGTTTGATATATATCAAATTTAGTATTACTTGTCGTAAATGGACGATGAAGATAAGACACATCTAAACTTGACAATAATTACATGCGTGCCATGTAGAAAATGATCACATGCTAATGCTCATAGTGCTCTCACAACCGTTTCGCTAGCCTCACATATACAACATTTGCTATTAGGTGACGTTATTGAACGGCGAACACGAATGCTAGGCGCAAACGTGATAATTATGACAACGAAGTCATGCACGGCATAATTTACATGCCTACGACTGCTGGTGCTGGTATAGCAAACGTTAGTGGTGCCTTCGTTATGTGACTGTAAGCAACATCCTTTCATCTTATCTAAATACCAGAGTGTGCATAACATTTCTACTTGTGTTTACTGTGTACTATGTTTGTGCGCTTCATACCGTTGTGCTGATTTTCAAGTAACATATCAACATTTTCCATTCGTGCTTCACATATCATTGATTCCCACTGTATGTGGGATCTCTCGATTTTTTTAAGTCTTGTTCAGCAGCACGCTGAATAGCAAGCACTGCCGCTATAAATCTTGTTATATCAGAGAATTTCAAGCTAATAGTGACTAGCGTTGCCCGAGTAATAACGCCATGGACTGCATTCGGTCCTTCTATACCTTACTAAATATTAGCAGCTTCGTATGCTCTAACACTATGTCCTTGCCCAATCCACCGCCGTGGTCATCACAACTGTAGACAAAACAGCGCATCTATGACTAGGGTTGGCACCATAACAAAGATTATCTTTTTATCTCTGGTGTACATCTGAGGAATTGTTGCCTTCGTTCACGATACCATCTAAAAGGGGCCCTGCAACACTTTTTGAGAATAGTCTGTAAAGGCCGCGAAATGGTAGTAGAGGCTCCCCGCAACACGCAAGCCTCATATAGCGTGGTACGTGGTCTGCTATTCACAAATGATTATCGAATTCGGCTAAAAACTGCTTTCTCTTCGCACAAAAAATCACGGAAACGCTCAAAAATCCCTCACAAAAAAGCCCACCTACAAGCCATTTGCTGATTTGAAGGTACGCTTGGTCGTTACAGAGATTTCTGCGGGAGGGCGCGGCTTATCTACGTCTGCGCGCGTGATCACACTGGAAAAGCCGCCCATTTGAACAAAAAAAGTGCCCAAGGTCTTGAGACACGCGTGAAGGTTTTCTTTTTTTTTCTCCTTTCCTTTCTCCTTGTTTAGGCACAAGTGCTTTCGTCGGAATGAGGGAAGAGAGAATGCAGACGCAGGATGCTACAAATCTTTGTAACATCTACTCACAGTGGACGCATTCCTAAAATTCTTGTAGCGTTGAATTTGTGAGGCAATAAGTTCTTCCGGTGAACTCATTCCATGATTACTTGAAAAAGTATTTTAGGGCCCTTTTAAACTCATCGCTATGAATTTTCACGAAAGAAAGACGGTTTTATGAAGAGCCTGGTGGCCAAAAAAACGCTGAATGTGTGCCCTGTGGCAATCAACAGCTATACAGGAAGTAACGGAATTACCTCTGTCAAGCTCGATTCTTGCAGAAGTCGATAAAATTTGTCTGCCGCAGACCCTGGTCTTGTAAGCGTTCCTTTAAATAGATATTGACGCTGGTTGAATATGGCGCAATAATTTTGAAGTAAAATTTCTATTGCTATTGCAATGAGTGTGAAGAGCTTCTCCCTATATTACAATAAAACATTTCAACTATGTGAGTTACATAGAGCATTCTCCACAAAAAGGAACATTCAGGGCTCCGAGAAAGCTTTGAATACTTAAAAATAGGTTGGAGTTTAAACCTAATTTATAGTAGAATATGAAGGAAAACAGAACGCCGACAAAACTGGGTTCTCAAAATTTTTTCAACATTTGTTCTTCGCACTTGTCTACGTGAATGCATATATATCCATGTACACGCATGTATGCGTGTCTGTGCGTTTTCATGCATGCTTACATGCGTCTGTACATACTCTTGAAATTTTCCTATGATCACGTGTTCATGACGATAGGGAAGGGGGGCAGTATGACTGCTGAAGGTTAATTTCGACTCAAACGTGACGGATTCTACTTCGGCCACAGCAGTCGCACTTCGATCGAAGAGGAAAGCTAGGGGCTTCAGAACAGTGCGTTGTTGTGCACGTTATAAACACCAGATGGTAAATTTCCTGGAGCTTTTTATTATGGCAAGCCTCACAGTAATATCGTGGTGTGTGTACGCAGCACCACGTAGGCTCTGTTAAAGATGAAAGCTTGCAGTAGGTGAACTTGTACCGTCAAAACACACATTGAAAGCACATTTATGCAACAATATAGCTATACAATCGTAGCAGCAAGCCAGGACGTCGGGTGTTGACTAAAACCCCTCGACCTAATTGTTATTGATAAAAAATAAACGCGTTTCCCTGAAGATTGCTTTAGTTTCAGAATAAATGTGGCGCCCACGTTTTGTGTGCAATTTAAATAAAACCACCAAAAAAACGTCTAAAACAGTCTCAAAAGTCTCGAGAGTTCCGTTGCCTTTTAACACACTAACTCTCGTTAAGAAACTACCACTAGATCATTCGAAATGCAAGGCTCCAGTGATTTACAAGTTTAAAAATTATTTTCATACTTTACAGTCAGATAACGATGTTCTACAAAATTATCTTTTACACGTCCACCGCACTATATACAATGTAATCAGAAAAGTAAAGCATCTTAGCTGGCAGCACTTAGTGTGCAAGATACACGTCTTCATGGAACACTTCTTTATCATGACAGTGTCTTATGCCGGGGTCCCCGAAGACTTCACTGTCGTATCATTCATCACGGTAATGACGTGGATAAAATACGCACAATCTGAAGACAATAAAAAAGTTTTATTGAGGGCAGTCAAACCCACCCTCTCTCAGTCGGCGACAGCATCATCCGGGCACTGTGCCAAGGTGAATAACTATGTCGGCTTTAAGAACACGTAATATATATCTACCACTGACCTTGCACAGTGCTTTCGGGCGAACTTTAGCAATGTATCCTGACCGTGACATTAACGATTATATCTTTCAAAGCGTCGTTTCTACGCATCCATTCTTTTCCTAGTGTTTGCCTTATGAAAAGTGCAATTTTCAACGCCTTAACACACAGTCAGGTGGTGACCTTGCTCTAAGCGTCATATGGCTCGTAGCATCCCTCTTTATCACAAATAGCTCTGCTACGCATAGAGCAACACACTTATTTTGTTTGGATGTAACTCCACATTCCCCACTCGCGCTCGCCACACGAAAAATAGTGACCAACCAACAGCTAAGACGCAATGCGCCTTGCTTCCACTCCAATCAGGAAGTGGCATTCAACATCTGTGAGAAGTCGCAAGTAGGCGAGCTTAGCGCAAGTTTAGCGTATATCAGTCACAATCTTCAGACTGTTACACCACTTTTTAGAGTTCTGTTCTTAGTGGTAACTATGGCTACCATAGACATCCATGGCTACAAGGGCATACTTAATCATTATTTATGAACGTTAGTCGTCGGAATCGAGATGATCGCTAAGCATCAACGTGGACGCATTTACAATCAACGGTGCTTTAGCTGCTAAATACCACCACACATTCTCTAAGCTCACTTATATTCTTGTAGCGTAAACATTAAAGCTCTACCACGTCGTTTCCCTTTCGTGTTACATAGATTTAAATGACGGAGGCATAAACCAAGATTATTATGCTGCGTAATTTTTAGCTTCATATTTAGCTTCAACGCTTTACATATAATCTGGCTTGGTCCTATGCGGACCAATCACGGAGGCAGTGCATAACCACATTAGGGGCAGAAGGGTCGCGGAGGGTGGCATGAAAGAATCAACACGTCAATTTGGAAAAAAAAGACTGCTTGCGCCTTCGAGTCATCGAAAGAGAAGCCATGAAGGCACCGCACACTGGCGAAAAGCATGCCGGGATGGTGTCCCACCCGTCAGCGACTCCACTCGGCAAGCGGCGTCACGCTGTTCACTTGCTCGTGCCGTGAGAGTACCAATTGATTGATTGATTAATAGGTGGGGTTTAACGTCCCGAAACCACCATATGATTATGAGAGACGGCGTAGTGGAGGGCTCCGGAAATTTCGACCACCTGGGGTTCTTTACCGTGCACCGAAATCTGAGTACACGGGCCTACAACATTTCCGCCTCCATCGCAAATGCCGCCGCCGTAGCCGGAATTTGAACCCGCGACCTGCGGGTCAGCAGACGAGTACCTTAGCCACTAGACCACCGCGGCGGGGCATAAGAGTACCGAGATGAGAGTGGACATGTCAAGACGCGTGCGCCCACCGGCTCACGATTTCTCCTCGAAAAGCAAAGAGATCGCGTGGGTGAGAACACGACACTCTTGTAAAAAGAGCAAAGTGGAAAGGAAGGAGCTCATTTGTGATTTGCTTGCTCCACGGCGGGTGGTAGCGACAAAAACTGCACAGGGATTCAGTCAGTGGCAGAGAATCACTGACGCTCCACAGCATGAAAGCGAAAATAGCGGTGTCGAGTGAGTGGTCAGTGGCGGCGGGAAAGTATCGCGCCGCCAGAGTGTACTAGCTCAAGGGACTCCGCTTTTTTTTTAATTCTAGCATAAACACAATGCGGCAAAGTGAACTACTCCAAATACTTCACCTTGATTTCTCTGTACATACAGTCTTTTACGACGTGGACTAAGCTATACTTTCATTTCAGATTTCAGAAATTGTTCATTTGTGGAAAGTAGTACTAATTCTGCCTCCCTGGCAGCAATTACCGCGATGAAACGTTAGAAGCAGAAAAGAGCAAAAAAAAATCAAAACAAAAACTACACGACAGCCGAGAACCACACTAAGTGAAACTGAAGCCTATTTTTAAAAACCCAGCAGCTTTTATCCTGCAACCAACTGCAAAAGACTGCTTTCGCCCTCGAGTCATGTGCAACATCTAACAAACGAAAACTACTACCTTTAGGATAAAAACCATTCAGACAAGGAAAAACTACGTTGGAGCACGAGGGGCAGAAAAATTAAGTGAAAAGAATTGGCTACGAATCTGGATGCTTCACTGCAAAGGTCATCTAAAGACAATAGTATTCACTCTCTATATGCTGCGTGAAATATGGACGCCATCTGGCAGTAATGACAGAAAACAGAAGCTTGTACAGAACCCAGGCTACAACCAATTGGCACTAACATGGCTCATTTAAAAAGGGCAGCGCAAAGACACAGGAAAAATAAATACAGAAGAGACAAAGCGCGTTCAGCACTCATTGCTTTTACTCTATTTGTCCCTGTGTCTTCGCGCTGCTATTTTTGTGAGAACTATTTATCAACTAGCCCTAATCTAAGTACTTCTCGAGCACCACGTGGTTGGCAGAGCACGTGTTGGTGCATAACCTCGCATTTTCAGCGCAGAGTAAGAGACACTACGGTCTATTGAGTTACGTACCTATGTAGCTTTAGTAAAGGAACACACCCCCTAATACACACACATTCATTTTGCGCCTCAGATATGCGCATTATTAGCTTTTCGACCGAAAGTGTGATCAAGTATGAACGCAAGCACTAGGTCAAGACAGCTAAGCGTTGAGGAAGTGCCTAAACTGTCACCGAGTGGCTGAACCGTGTGACAGACAGACACAGAGAGATAGAGCGAAATTCCTGCATTCAAATACACACGAAAGACTATAGTCAGTAAAATTTACGGTTCGCCACAACGAGTGGGGGAAGCTAGGTCTATAGTGTCATAATATCTACGTTGAAGTATTAGCGAAAGTTGGGCTAGTTGTTGTTTCATACTTGGGACGGAAAAAGAGCGCAAAAATACAGACAAGGACAGAGAAGTCACGTTGAAGTCACGGAAAAGGTTTGTGCTTTAGTTGTTTTGTAATGTTGAGTTCGAATTGTGACTTGTATTAGTGTATAAATTATTTTCTTGTGTTACATATATTTCGGCTATTCCAGCCTCACCCTCAAGGCAATGCAGCCCTAAACACACACACACACACACACGCGCGCACACACACACACACACACAAACACACACACACACACACAGATCATGCAGAACGTGCACACCGAGCGCTTCACCCAGCGCTATATCGAGATGTAATACTTCACGGTCAATAGGCCTTTACGTGGCTCACTACTAGCATTTCTGCTCATGCGAGAAGCTTCATGAATCTTCCTCGTTATCTTGTTTCAATGCCGTTCTAAGCGTCAACTTTAAAACATATTTAAGAGTGAATTCGCAATGTCAATAACGTTTTAGCTCTTGGGAGTGCATCAGCAGCTGGAACTTGAACTCCTGGCATGAACTCTGATTTTTTTCACCCTCGCTTTGGCACCCTCATGAACCAAAGTTGTAATAAATTTTTTGTGGTGTTCAAATTTGAAAGAATTTATTTTGCTTTGTTAATTTTGTCGCAAATGAATGTGTTTTTGCGTGGCTTTTGCCTTGCGGTGCACGCTAAACCTGACACCCATCTGAAAATAATAAACTTTAAGTGGCTTGGCCTGCCTGGTTCACCTTTATGGTGCTATCCGGTTCTTTTGCGCTTCTATGTATCATCATGGATTCCTACCAATCCGCTCAAGTATCTCTTATTCTATACAAATTACCTACTTTAAAGAGTTACACCGGCCATGCAATAAATCGTTTGCCACGTGGCCCATGTATAGAACATGCACAAGCCGAAACAAAAAGAAGGATGGTCAAGGCATAATGAAAAACTTTTCTCAATAGGAGTGTAATTTACATTTTTATGCCTATAAGTAGATAATTGATTGGCCAAACTGCAAGATGAGCATAAAAGGTACTATGAGTGACAAGATTTTTCATGTGTATGAGCTGCCTCCCCATCAAAGGCCGCCGCTCGCGACAAAAGGGTATCTCTTGTGGAAACGCTCGTTGCACAATCAGCCAATGACGGGATCATCAACTTGGTCTCCGATGTTGAACAGGAAAGATGTCGAGGCAGATTAGTGGCTGCTGTTTTTTTTTGTGACATTAAAGGCGCTTTCGACAATGTCTTACATTATGCCATCCTTGATGCGCTTGAGGATCTAGAAATCGGTGGACGACTGTATGCATGCATCGTGAGCTACCTTAGCGACCATACTGTGTATATGTCAACAAGCGATGAAGATACAGACGATTAGAAAATTCACCGTGGTGTTCCCCAAGGGAGAGTTCTCAGTCCGACACTTTTTAACATCACCTGGATTGGACTTGCTACTGAACTTCCTGACACGATGAAGGTGAGCACATATGCGGACGACATCTGCATCTGGGCTTCTGGAGCTATGCGCCCCCAACTGCGTGCTCGACTGCAACGTGCAGTGACCATCACAGCAAGGTACCTACGTCGCCAGGGTCTCACAATGTCAACTGAAATATGCGCAGTGCTTGCATTTACACGAAAACAAATGACATGATACCCACTAACTGTGAATGGAACAGGAATTCGTGCTGTTATGCAACACAAATTCCTGGGTGTTATCCTGGACCGGAATCTATCGTGGTCAAAACACGTCACAGCCTTGAAGTCAAAGCTCAAGTTTTGTCCACGTTCTTCGGGTCATGGCCGGAGCAAGATGGGGCCCTTCAGAGGCAGCTCTCCTGCAACTTTACCAATCTTATTCGTAGGGTACTTACGATACAGCATGCGCGTGCTTTCAAGCATGAGGCCCAGTTGTGCGAGCATGCTAGAAAGCATCCAAGCTCAAGGGTTGCGCACATGTTTGGGCTTACCTCTATGCACAGCAACCATGGGAACTCTCGCCAAAGCTCGGGCTTGTCCAATCAAAGTATATGTGCTCTGCGAGCCTCTTCGTGTCCACCTGCGCCTGTTTACTCGACACAGGCAACATCCCCCATTAGCGCTCCCTGCCAGCCACCGAGACAGCAGTTATTCAAGAGCTATATCGCGGCTCGAGAACATCATACCGCCAAGATTCTCTCCCCCACATGTTCCTGAGACACCTCCGTGGCTCCTGCCTAGACCTTTGTCATACTTCAGATTTCTGGGATTATGAAAAAGTCCCTTGTATCATTGATCAGCCTAAAGCAACTTACACTGCTGCACGTTTATACTATGTACGACGGTGTGGCGCACGTATATACTGATGGATCTACCACGTCGCGTACCTCCGCCGCAGCCATTGTCATCCCGCAGATGAAGATAGCTCGACGTTTCAAAATAGATCACAAGACCATATCAACAGCCGCGGAACTTGTTGCTATTCGGGAGGCAATACGTTTCATGTCGACAGAACCCGCTCGTAAATGGACGATAGTGTGCGATGCCAAAGCTGCTCTTCAAATCAGCGATGGCTTCATGAGACAAAGTTCATATCATACTTTATCGATTGAAATAGCAGAGCTTCTTGGCATTGCTACAAAAAATGGACATCATGTGACAGTTCAAATGGATACCTGCTCATTGTGGCAAAATGGGCAATGAAGAGGCGGACGCTGATGCTAAGAGAGCTCTAAGTAGTGCCCCGGAAGTGTGCATCGCATTTTCTCGACAAGATACTAACATCCTACTTCGACGCGCAATGCGCGACTCCATCTTAGAGCACTGGCAGAAACCAGAACACCAGCACAAGTGGCTGCACAAATGGGACCCGGAAATGAAGTTCTGTATGCCTCACAAGTTAAAGCGAAGCATCTCATGCATTATCCACCGCACTCACCTCAGTGTGGCTCACACGAGACGTTACACCCACTTGATTGGCTGTAATGACGCAGGTCCCAATTGTGGTCACTGTCGGTTGCCAGAAACGCTCGAACATATATTTTGCGACTGTCCAGCCAATGCAAGTGAACGTCAGCAACTGATATCTTCGAGTGGCCGAAATATTAGTCGACCATTAACCGATGAGGTTGTGTTAGGTCCTTGGCCTGACGCCAGCAGCACACATGTGGTTATACGAGCCGTCATCGCTTTCTTAGAAGCTACTGGACTGGATGCACGTCTGTAGAGTTACCCAGCCTAATAAGAACATATCATCTCTCTACCTTACCATAGTCATCCATCACTCTTTCACTCCCTAGTCACCCTTCCCCAGTGTAGAGTAGCAGGCCAGAGCAAGCTATAGCTCAGACCGACCTCTCTACCTTTCTGTAAATAAATTCTCTCTCTCTCTCTCGTTGCACAATCACTGCTTCCTCGGCAACCGCTATCATTTAAAACCTGCCATTCGGAAAACTTTGCGCCTGTTAGGGACATCATTAAAATCTATCCGCTTGTCGCCACTTTTGTGAAGACGCCTTATTTGATAGTGAGGGTGTTCTTGCCATGAAAATTGTCTCCCTGCGTGCGTAGATTTTTGTATTATTCCCCAATAGATATTCGCATATAACCTTGCAGACCAATTCAGTTCACACGATTTTCGCCTAAGAAGTCAGGGGTGTTAACCTGTGCCTTATAAGGCGGACTTTGTTGTCGCTTACATGTCCATCATGGCTGTCTTGTGGTTACGTCACTCGACTGCTCGACGCAAGGGGGCGGATTCGGATCTCGGCCGCTGCGGCCGCATTTCGATGGAGAGGACAATGTACTTAGATTCAGCTGTACGTTGAAAGGCACCAGACGGTAGAAATTTTTAGAGCCCTCCATTTTATACGGCGGCCGTCATAATCATACTGTTGTTTCAGGGAATAAACCCCAGTTATTATTATTATTATTATTATTATTATTATTATTATTAATATTTACGCACTTGTATATTGCTTCTAAGTCGACTAGAAATATTCGAGACCCGCGAAGTGTTCATTTTGTGCCTCGAAAACAGTGTCACTAAAACGTCACAGACCTATATTCTTGAAGTGTCTTCATCACGGTGTACGTTTTTATGATTGTAAGCACCTGTTTCTTTGTACCGACTGTATGATTCCGTTATTGCATTGTGATGATATCAGGTAGTACTAATCACCCATTACATGGTTTTGCATTTCTGACAATATCAATTTTAAAAATTTGGGTACAGAACATAATCTTCAGAAAAGTAACCAAAGCTCGCAATGTGTCTGTTATTGTAAAAATTCGGGCACTAGTTGCTTGTTTTGTAAATTAGCTCATGCTGTGACAGTAAATTCTTTGACAGCTGCTACTTTCGCATGCCCTACCTTCAATAAACACAAGCTGTGCTGTTGTTTGCTGCTGTAATAAGCACTCGAAAGTCAGAGAAAGAGCAAGTAAGCTTTCAACCCCTAAGCGTTGTCAATAGCCTGCAAAAATTTGCATTCAAATTGAGCTATAACGTGAGTATAATGAATAAGTTTTGATCTTTCCATGCACGTCATTTCCTAATGTCCTGCGTGCCTATTCTCCGCAATAACCAATATATTCAAAAATTATTTTCGAAATATTAGCATGTTCGTAGTTCGATTGACCTGCACGGTCATACGACGCGCATTGGTGGTCAGCAAGGCCAGCCTATTCACCTAGTCCGACTTGTATTGCCCAACTAAAGCCTCATTAGAACATCAGAACGCGTCGTTCATTAGCGAGAATGGTCAGCCTACGAGCATGAGGGATTGCTGTGAATCTTTACTATTTGCTTTTTCCTACCTTTTTTATTTTTTTCTATATACCTTTGTTATGAAAGCAGACCGTTCATGCACGCAGCCGTGCTTTTCTCTCTCCATCTCTATCAGCGACGGCTCGTAGCCTCAGGTTTCAACACCGCGGAGCCTTTGCTTGGGCTGTTTCGTGACCCATTTACTGCTTGGCCACCAACCGGCTGTAAAAAAGAAACTGAGGCAAGCGACGCTCACTCGGCTATCAAAAGGGGCGTGTACTCCACTGCGGTGGGCACGGGCCGTCCAGTCGTAAATGCTGCTATAATTGCAATATATTCCGCAACTGACATATCGCACGGCTGCTCGCACCAGCGCAAAAAGGAATGATGAAAATAAAAGAATATACAGAAAGACATCTCGTTGTAGGAAATATATAGAAAGGTATCTACACGGCTTTTAGCGTGGCTCTTTTTTGCAGAAATGCGGTACACTTTAACTTAGCCATTCAGAGCGCGTTAGTGTCATGAAAAAGCCGTAGCCAGAAATTCATATTTGCTTGTTGCCGAGTGATGCTGCAGCATAATTGAAAAGGAAAATGATGACATTTTTTATTCCAAAATAAGTAAACATCCTTTCGTTTTTTTTACAATTCTCCTTGTACTCCCTTCAGGGCAGTTACATGAAGACACGCGTGAGGAATAGACTTTTACTGATAGCAATAAGGATTTGCAAACGCTCACGTTACCGGCAAAGTTCTAAATTTTATATTAGAAAGTAAGGCGAAAAATGCGAGCATAGATTAAAATCTCCAGAACTGGTGGTGGGTTGACGCCGACAGATAGAGTTACCTTTACCATTCAATTTCTTCTACGCATTCGGGTGCGTGTATGCTCTCGTGTGGGCGTGTGCAGGTGTATGCTTTTGCGAGACACATGTCCTCTTTTCCTCCGTCATTAACATGAGTCGGGGGAGCAGGAAGAGGTGGTGGTAGACGTTAAACATTTTTGTACGCTTCTTAACACCCTGTTACCCATAAAAAAGTCATCAATTTGTAAGTTTACTGACTAATGCAGCACTCACAGGAGTAGAATAGTCACTCTCGTTATTGTTTTGACGTATATTAGCCTACGCATTTTTCAGTCAATCAAATAATCAGGCACATAATACAGCACGTAAATTCTCTTTTTTTTCTGCAGATACATTTGTAACAGAAAATGCAGACATACAAAATCAAGGTCGTACTAAAATGGCACGCATGAGGACAGTGTAGACAAACCCGATGCTGGACGTAATATTAGCGACAACCGGAAAATAGGAGAGCGCAGTTCGAACAAAATGTTTTTTTATGCTTGATCCCAGTTTCACAGAAACATTTTATGGTGCCCACTATCCTCTCGAAATATAATGCTGATTTCTAATGGCACAGCCAGACCAACTGATGAGCTCCGTGAGCGAGCGCTCGACTCTACAGCGAAGTAACGCCTCCATGTGCTCGATTGGATCACAACATGAAATTTCCTGAAATTGACTACAGGGGACTCTGGCGCGGCGATCGTTCAGCCACCATGGGAATAATTGGTAGAACACGAATTTGCCGGTGCTTTGTGCTCGTAGGCTTCAAACGCATCGCGCCTTTGTTGAGTGTTGTGTTTTAGTTTTGTTTCGAATAAAAGAATGTTCTATTGCGAACTTCTTATCGTAGGGTTCTTGTGGCGCCAGGGCCATGGCTGGACAAAGAGCGACATGTCTCTTTTGTAGTGGTGCCGATGATAAAAGGCTACAATTACAGGGTGTGTTGTAAAGGCCTAAAAGCCCTAAAATTGTGTGCTATAAACAAGCGGAAAAACTGTAAAGAATATAAAGTTATGACAGTGACATGCGAAATGGTCTATGGGTGTGTAATGAATTGTAGCGACTATTTTATGTACAAGGGCTTGTTGTCAAAGCACGGATGCCTCCTCAAGGCCAATGAGGCCTATAAACAAGAAGGCGGGTGCTTTCTGTAAAGTTTTTACCGCACCGCAAACCTCTTTGTAGAGGTCGTGCTACAAATAACTTGAGTATATCACAAGAAAGCTATAGACTTCTTTTGAAAATGCAAACTATGAGTGAAAGTTTGAAATCGGTTGCTTATCTATCAGCATCGATGGGTGTAGCAGTATTCTTTTGCGGTTGAATAATGGAATAGGCTTTTTTCTGAGGGTGTCTGATGCGGTACATTGGATAAGAATGGGGAGAATAGTGACTGGTTCACCACATCTGTCGTACAAGGGCGGATCCCCCACCGGACAGAAGGAATGAGCGTGTACTGTGTGTCCGATTCTTAGCCTTGTCAGTGTAACTTCTGTGCGGTGTAATTTTGATAGTGGCCTCTAGTTACCAAAGTGCCGCTTGATAACATGTAGTTTATTCTGTGTATACATTCTCTGTGTGCCCACCGAATATCCGTTGATTTATCTGTTAAGGAAAGATTTTGGAAATTGTGCAAGCATAGCTATTCATGTATTGCCAGTGCCTTCGTGGGCGGGTGCAGCTAGCAGGTCTGCCAAAATATTTCCTTGTATCTCGCGTTGTTCTGAAACCCATCACAAAATGACAGGCTGTTTGAAAGCGTAAACTATGCGTAGGTGTTAATAACGCCTCCTATATTTCTTTCAATGGCGGTGCAAACGCGCGCTTTTCAACGGTAGCCGTAGGTCCGCATTATTGAGAGAGTGGTCGTGATGCGGTGCTATATGAGGAGTCGCACTGCTTACGTCACACGTGCTTACGAGCGCTTTCCCCCGAATATGTGAGAAACGGGTTTCCCAGTGCAATATCATACGTCTGTCAAATTTGTTCGTTTGGGCTTCACCTTTGCGGCTTGAAGCAATGCAACCGCTGCATCACAGTGCTTTCGCAGTCGGCGCATGCAGTTGCGTTGCAGCAACGCTTTCTGACTGGCTGCCAGCACGGAACCACGAATGACGACATGCTATCTCAAAACGCCGTTTCTTTTACAGAACCAGCGTGACAGCCAACATTATGAACACGACAAATGCAAGACGCCTCCCCACGGATCTGTATGTAACTGAACCAAAAAATTACTTCATATGATTCAAATCATGGGGCATTACATGATGGCCTCTCTCCCCCAGCACCGCAAAGCACTCGAAGAGCTAGGCATTGGAAGAAAGGAAATGGCTAGACGAGAGGGTGGTAAACGGCTCAATTGGGCGCATCTGACTGGGATAGATAAAATAGAGGAGGCGCTGGTGTGAGTAAAGAAACAGAAGGATGGGGTTTTTGTGTCCTTTCAGTGTTTTGACAGCTTTTACGACGCTTAGGAAATTGGTGTATATTACTGCACTTTGTAGTCTTGTTTCGCAATGTGTTTAACGACCGCAATTATCTGATAAGCCTCTGCTGTAAAGATGCTTGTGTTAGAATGAAGGGTACTAGCTTTTCTAAAAGATTGGCTGACCGTCGCATGAAGAACAGAAGTGCGAGTCTTTGAAGCATCAGTTAAACATTTGGGATATGAGTATGCCAAAGTTCGAGGAAGAGTGTTTGAGTGTGTGCAATAGATACGTGCTTCGTAACTGCTGCAAACGACATATCCGAATCAATGAGCTTCCACTGCTATACACATGCAGCGGGAGAAGACAAACGGTGTTCATAAAGTGGCACGCCCATTTCAGCTACTGATGTCCTCACACGAAGTGCGTTTGGCCGTCTACAAGACAGAGGTCGACAAATCGTCAAGAGTAGAGTGTACTGGGTATTCGTTTTTCGTGTGCACTTTGAGCAAGTGTATGAAAGATCGGTATGTTATCTCGAGATGTAACAATCTCTAGAGATGAAGCCTCTATGTTGACTAGTTCGAGACAACATAGTGGCCTTTTCCCAGAACTAGTGCAAAAAGCGCCCATAGAAAGACTAATGCTCGAACGCCGCACAGGTTCCAGCATTTTCAAGGCACTTGGTGTAGCAGATTGATAGACAATGACCATGTAGTCTGGTGAGTGCGAATGATGCTTTTATAAAGATTCAGGAGGCATTTTCATCACTACCCCACGTAGTGCGTGAGAACACCTTCGGTATATTTATGGTTTTTAAACAATTGTTTTATATACTGTGACCATTATTTATGCGCTTCATTTTCTCATTTGTATATACTCATCATAACCAATTAGGCCTGCTTGGTTGTGAGGATCTGTCTGTGGCATTAAAGAAGAATCGTCGGTCCTCAACGTCGCTTTACAAGTGGTGGAGAGTGATTCAGGGTCCCGTAGTCCTCTGTTCTCCGGTGCCTCGTCCGCTTCCACTACACAGCATCCCTGAGGCTCCATTGTGGTTGTCTTCTTTTCAATGAGCTCTCAGTAATGTCCCACGCCGAGCCGAACCACGCGGGTTCATTCACCTCACCTGCACACTAGCGGATTCCTTCCAAAACCGTCACCGCCTTTCAGAAGGATACCCTGATGCTGGCTGGCCTTCGTTGTGAAAGGAGTACGATCGCATGAGTTCGCTTAACCACTGTGACAATTCTGCGAAAATGTCTTGCATCACGTTGAATCTCACAGGGGTAGCCGAGGCTTGGTTTTTAAACCATGAGCTCGATTTCTCTGACGGGGAAACCTAGAAGCAGCTCCTCCACCAGATTTTCGACAAACCTTCTGCTTGTTCTGACATAGCCAAACTGAAGCTATCTGAGCGTGTACAGCACTGCGGCGAATAGTATACTTCTTATATAGAAGACATCCTCGCCCTATGCTGCCGGGTCGACGGATAAATTGCAGAAAATGACCCCCTTCACCACCTTCTCAAGGGCATCGACACCTTGGCGTTCAATACTCTGGTAGCAAACAAGACTACCACAGTCGCATATATTATCAGCACGTGTCAGCGCATCGATGATCTTCATCTTCTCCGCTTGCATCCTACCGTGCCTCCCAAACGACAGCGAGCTACGTGCCTTAATCCGATCTATTATCCGCAAAAAATTGCAAGTACAAGTGGTGTCATCTTCCCTCGAGCTCCGTACCACACCTTCTGGGGACAGCCTCAACAACATCATCAGGGAAGAGCTGGTGTCAATGAGATGCACTCAGCATCCGTCCCCGCACCCTGCACCAACGCCAACCTACGCCCAGGTTGCCGCTGTCGCGCCACCTTCCCAGCTGTCACCACAACCTGGATCGACAGTGCGTGCTTCGCTCAATGCTCTCACACCAAGGGCAGTGCTGTCTTTCAACGCCTGACATCTACCACGACCTGTTTGTTGTTATTGCGGAATCCGAGGCCACATCGCAAGGTTATACCGGCGCCGTGAACAAGACGAGAGGCGTGGCTGTGACAATTTTCAACAAGATGAATTTATCCCTGTTCCCCTCCGTACGTACGTCACGTACCGTATCCGCAGACCTTCGAGTCAGGGAATACGTCCTGTTCATCGCGTCGTTGCTCCGCATCATCTATGCGGTGCTCCTCTTCTTCTCTTCGTCCAGCTTCCAAGCCACAAGATTCTCGACCGGAAAACTAAACAGTGTAGCTTCAGGAGGGAAAGCTGCATCGTACGGCCTGCACCAAACTACTCCGAAACGCCCCTAAAATGTAATTTCAGTTACGTTGGAGGTGTCTGGACGTAAGCCTCGGTGGACACGGGTGCATCGCTTCCTATGATCAATGTCTACTAGTGTTCTCGTTTGCGAAAGTCAAGACGCACGCCTTTTCGGAGCGTTAATGGAGTTTTCGTACGACCCTCCGGTGTTTTCACAGTGCGAGTTTCTATTGAGGGCATTCTTTATCACATAAAATTTCTCATTCTGTATTCATGTTCTAACGAGCTGATTTTGCAATGCGACTTCCTCTCTTCAGCTTCTGTTGTGATATCTTGCCGTCAGAGAATCATTCACATGGCAGACACTACAGTTTTTCCCAGTATTGGTTCACCACATAGCTTCCGTGTTATCACGGCTGCTGATTTCTTCATTCCTCCACGTTATGAACATACCTTGACGCTTACATCAGAACCCATTATTATTGTGAATATGTTTATCTCATATATGGCGCCCTTACCATTGCTCCTAGCCTGGTGCGGTTTCATGATCGTACAGCGTTGGTCACTGCAGTTAACCCTACTTCTTCTCTTGCTGCGCTGCCTTACGGCACCACTGTGACTTGATTTACCGACATCGAACCATTTTCTTTCATGCTCCTCGAGGCGGAACAACCATCTTCAGCTACTCGTACGAATGACGAAGCTACGACGACTGCTTTAACAGCCGCAATAAACCCCCATCTCCCGGCAATGCACAAAGAAACACCTTTAGCTCTACTTCAAAAGCACGGCGCTTCCTTTGACGTCCATTTCAAGCTCCTGGGTCATACTTCCGTCGCAGTGCATCGCATCGAGACTCGAGGCCATGGAATTGTTGGTGGCCTCACCTATCGCGTCTCTTCCTCGAAGGAAAAGATCACTTCAGACAACGTCGCCGACATGCTCAAACGAGATGACATCCAGCCATCGTCCAGCTCTTGGTCTTGACCTGTCGTGTTGTTCCACAAAAGGATGGTTCGGTGTGACTTCGCGTTAATTATTCGGCACTTATCAGGATCACGCGCAAGGACGTGTACCCGATGCCACGCATCGACGACGCACTTGACTCTCTCTAGGGCTCTTAACTCTTCTCCAGCATCGACCTACAATCTGCGTATTGGCAAGTACCCTTGCACGGAACGGAGAAAAATAAAACGTCATTCGCCACACCGGATGGCCTCTATGAATTCAACGTGAAGCCTTTTGGCTTATCTAACGTCCCTGCCACGTTTGAACGCATGCCACGTTCAGACGCGATTATTCGCGGCCTCAGATGGAAAACACCTCTCTGTTGTCTAGACAGCATCGTCATGTTTTCCACGACATTTCGTCAGCACATTAAGTGGTTGAAGAAAGTTTCTTTATTTCAAAGGCTGGAGTTCAACTAAAGACGAAGAAATGTCACTTCGCCAACACGAACATCGAGGTGTTGGGCCACCTTGTCAGTAAAAGCATCGTAAGGCCGGATTCTTAAAAGATTGCTGCTGTGATAAGCTTCCCTTGTCAACAAACCCAAAACCACGCAGTTATCTGGGCATGGCGTTGTACTTTCGCTGGTTCATCCGCCACTTTGCTAACATCGCCTCGCCAATGCACAAATTTCTGACGTCCGATCCGACCCGAACCCGCATTTACGTGGATTTACGACTGTGAATGCGCATTTTTATGCCCTCAAGCATGCCCTAACCTCCCACCCTTTCCTCTCCCATTTCGACGAGAACACACCCACTTGTTTATTTAATGACACTAGTGGTCATGGGATCGGTGCTGTGCTTCTACAACAGGATGACACTTCACGTGAGAGAGTAGTTGCCTATACCAGTCGGTCTCTGACGGCTGCTGAGCACAACTACTCTATAACATAGCAAGAATGTCTTGCTGTCGTTCGGGCGGTTCAAAAATTTCGGCCATTTTTTTACGGGCGCCCCTTCAAAGTAATAACAGATCATCGTGCCTTATGCAGGCGACCTTCGTTGAAGAGCTCGTCCAGTCGTATGTGTCGTTGGGTACTTCGTCTGCAAGAATACTATTTTGATGTCGTTTACAAGTCTGGCAAAAAACAACAAGATGCACACGCTTTCTCTCGCTGCCCCCTGCTACTACCACTGTTGTGGACGTTTGGTCAATGTTTGTCACGTGATTTGGACGCTGTGTCAACCCCTACGTTATCCCTGCTAGCGGTTGCTGGCATGCTACCTCCGTATACCTACACTCAATTCACCTCGCGCCAGTGTGATGATCTCTACAGCAACCACATTATTGAACGTCTAAAGGGCAGGTCGCCTCCTCCTAATGCTAGATCACTTCGACAACTACGACAATTTAAGATAGAGAACAGTGTCCCACAACGTTATGTTTACACCACTGATGGCCGTCTCTGGGTTCCAATTTTCTATGCTATGTCAGCAAGTTCTCGAAGGCTTTTATGACGCCCCATGTGCAGGCCACTTGAGACATCACAAAACACGCAGCCACGTAAGGCAACGTTTCTACTGGCCTGGCCTCTCTACCTTTGTAGCGCAGTACGTTGCGTGTTGCCATTTGTGTCAACGGTGGAAGCGATGAACTTCAAGTCCAGCTGGCCAATTGCAGCCAATCTCGTGTGCCGAAGCACCTTTTCCCATCGTGTGCATAGATATAGTTGGGCCTTTCCCAATCACACCAAGAGGTCATCGGTGAATAGCGTAAGCAGTCAATCGCCTGACATGCTACGCAGAAACTGCTCCTCGGCGTAAAAGCTCGGCCTCAAATGTCACAGATTTTCTACTCAGCGCCATTGTGGTGAGAAGACTTCAACTGGACGCGGTGCACCTCACGTCCTGTTGAATAATAGCGGCAAGACCTTTCTGTCAACAATAATTGAAAACCTCCTGCGGACTTGTGGCACAGTGAACAAAACAACGTCAGCCTACCACCTCCAAACTAATGGTTTGACAGAACGATTTCATCGCACACTGATCAACATGTTATGGATGTACATCGGACCACACCACGACAACTGGGACAGAATTCTTCTTTTTGTGACGTTTGTATACAACCCCGCTGACCAACGAATCACTGGTTACTCTCCTTTTTACCTAGTGTACGACGGTGCACAAGCATTCACCATAGACGTCTCTTTCTTGAATGTTCCAAATAATGCCTCGTCACCAACAATCGGCAGTTCCTCTCAAGGATTGAAGGATGTCGGCAACGCGCACGCCTCAACACAGAAGTCAGTCAGCAAGATCGCAAGCAGCGCTATAACAGCTCTCATCGCGATGTTTCATTCGGTCCTGGGGATAAAGGCCTGCTTTGGACGCCTACTCGTACTCCATCAGTATGCGACAAATTGCAGTTTCGATATATTTGGTCCTATTTATTAGTGAACAAACGTCGTCAGTGAACTATCGCATTATTCCCGTCGAGCTTTCTTCAGATCGTCGTTGTCATGCGTCGGAGATTGTTCATGTTTCGCGTCTCAAACCATTCATTCGACGTCCCATGTGCGTGTAAGACGCGGCCGGGCTGGGCGCTTGTAAGAGGGGGTAGGAATGAGTAGGAGTATTATTTATGCGCTCCATTTTCTCATCTATATAGTCATAATCATGATTACGCCTAGGTTGTGGGGATCTGTTTCAGGCAATAAAGAAGAGTCTCTCGTCCTCAGTGTCGCTTTACAATTTATTTGATGTGAGCTATGAAGGTTAGATTTGTGTCTGATATCAGACCCAAGAAAGTATGCTCAATATTTACAGACAGACACTTACTATGAAGAACAATGTGAGGGTAAGGATAAAGCCCCTCTTTCTGGAGAAAAAGACAGAAGTGCTGTTTGGTTGGTTCAATTTAAAGCCATTTTCATCAGCCTATTTGAAGACCTTGTTGAAACCTCACTGTAGCCACCGTTCAAAACTTGAAAGGTTGTGCGATTTAAAACGAACATGTACATATACGACATAAGTACAGCCGTCAACACCTTTAACTTGAATGTTCGGATGCGTGGTCTCGGCTCACTTTGACTGAGGTCAGCGCAAGCAAGTGTTGAAATTGGTATGCTTACTGCAGTTAACGATAGTAGTAGCACGTATCAGTTCACAAGTAAATTTCTGTTTCCAGTCTGTCTGACCGGCGGGTTGAATTCACCCGCTTCGCATCCCGTTGTTTCCACGTTTCGCTCGTGGCTACGTTATCGCACGCGCCCATGGCTCTCGTTGTTGTATACTTACCTCGACACCAAACCGTTGCTTACACCAGCTTATAGAATTTGATTTCACAGCAAGGAATCACATGTATTGAAAGCAGAGCAAATGCACGTTTACAGCTTTTATAAACGTTGCACAAGAAATAAAAATCTTGATTGTGGCGGCGTTTTGATGTTCTGAATCAATAATAATAAAATTTCAAACAGCGTGAATTGAACTGTTCTCTCCATTCAGAGTGTGCCTTTCTGTAGGGCTCTCGCTGCACGGAAGATACCGTCTTAGAGCGCAATGTATGTGCATGTTCTCAGCAAGAAAGACGCATACGTACAACGCAAGCAAAGCAATTTTCTTGCATATATAATATATAAAGGCTTGAATTGTCATCTTCTCTTATAATCAAATTGTGCTTTGAACCTCGGATATTATCACCCGCACAAATGTTGCGCTCCAAGACTTCCACGCAGCTTGAATCGAGAAGAAAAGCACACTCTCAATTGCGAGAATAGTTCAATTCAAGCGTCCGAAACTAACGCCACTGCATTTCAGATTTACTGTGCAACTTCTACAAACTCCATGAATGCGCGTTTCCTCTGCTCTTAGGGGCGAAGCTCCAACGCCGTGGGCCTGCCCATGCATGTCTCTTGTGACCGGTGCGTAACTTGTATGACTCACTCAGCAGGTGGCGTTAGTGTGAGTGACAGACAGATGGATGGCCAGACAGATAAACGGACAGAAAGACAGATGGATGGACAAACAGACGGACAGGCAAACAGACAAGCAGACGAGCCGACAAACAAACAGGCAGACACGCGGATGGAAGCATGGACGGATGGACGCATGGACGTAAGCATGAAGGGAGCATGAATGAACAGAGAGTGGTGTTGGGCACTTTAAATTTACCTAAAAGAACATAAAGTGTTAAGCCCTGCCTGCTGCACCGAAGTATCGCAGGCTAGCATGGATGGACAGACGCATGGACGGACAGATGGAAGCAAGAACGGACAGATGCACAGACGGATCGTGGATGCTTCTCCCCACTCATCATCATTCACTCCGCCGATATGCTGTGGTTTTATTGCGATAGCAAATGTACGAATAGTTTCGGCTGGTTTTTGCCGTCACCGCCGCCATCATTCACACACACACACACACACACACACACACAGCAGCAGCATGTAGTGCGTGTTGCAACAAATGACGCTCTGAACAACTTTTGTAGACTTCGAAATGACACCATCCAAAGCACCGCACAACAAAAGGCAGCTGACAGACAAATCAAAACATTGAACAAGAAATGAGGTAGGAAAGTTTTAGCCTTTCGTCCTAATAAAACTACTTCTACAAATGCATTTCTAACTATTACAGTTTGATTACTAAAGTGTAAAGGCTGGCGTAAACAAACGCAGACTGCACAGGAACAAAAAAGAACAAAACAAAAGAAACACCAGCTTTCAATAAGTGCCCACAGCCGATATAACGAGAACGAGTGGCATGACGGCCAGGGTGCAGGTGGGCAACTAGCGTGACGTCACGCTCTCCCTGGAGGAGCCTTGTCAGTAGTCTAGGTGGTGTTGCCTAGAGGGGGAACTTACAGCAACAAGAAGAGCATGTTGCTCTACCCACTCACTGTATTCAGCGTGTTTTTGTTGGCAAACCCCATGAAATTCTTCAAAACTGTGTTGTAAGCACCTCCAATCATTTACAATAATTAAGATGTCCTTGCCTTATCGGTAAAATGGGGCCAGGGAAGGTTGACCCACGCGTACCTGAAGTTCTACGTTTCTTTCTTCCCTTCTTTCTTTCTGTCGTTGTTTATTTCTTCCTTGTGATCTTACTTTAACCTTTCTTTATTTCTTCTTTTCTTTATTACTTTCTTGCTATCTTTATTTCTATATTTCCTTCTTAGTTTATGTATTTCTTCCTTCCCATTCATCCTTCTTTCAGCCTTGCTTTCTTGAACTTTTATATTTTTTCTTCTTCATCTTTCTGTTTGTTCTTCTTTTTCTGTTCATTCTTTCTTTTGCTCTTTCTATCTCTCGCTTTCTATCTTCCTTTAGTTTTCTTCATTTCTTTGTTTACTCCTTTTCATCTTTCTTGCTTTCTTTTACTCTTCTTTATTTTTCTATCTTCCTTTCCGCAATCCTTTCTTTCGTTTCTTCTTTCTTTTTAATTTTTTTTCACTTGCACCATCATGCACAAGCCTAGCATGGCGACACTCCCCTTGCTTCAGTCTAAATAACAATGAAATGTCGCACTGTCAAATGATAAGTCATCTGACTATAGACCAAATCGCCATGTCAGAAGCGGCTGATAGCTGACAAAGACATTATCAAAAGAGCAAATATTTGGAAAACGGCCCATACAAATACTCGTGTGACCGATGCACCTTCAACGGCCGCATTTATTCTCACTCGCAGGCTATTCGAGTACAGCTCTGAAATTTGTGAGCGGTTGAAAATTAGCTTGAAATGAATAGTGAAAGATGGCGGTCCTTACACTATTTCTTTAGAAATGCATTAAGATTCTCACACCGTTTTGAAAAAAAACTGTTTTCGAAAAAGTTAGCGAAGTATTACAAAAAGTTCACTTATTCATGACTAGTCACTTTCCACCTAACCTGTAGATTTCTGTTCAATGTACGAACCTCTGCCCAGAGTTGATAGATGCTCCCCGACTGACAAGCAAACAATCACCACTAAAAATGCTCAGAACAAACACAAATTCAAATATTATTGGCACTTATGAAAATATTTTCATTTCTTACAAAACATTTCTGTCAAACACAAAGGCTGGTTTAAAAATAACTATAATTTATGAGTTAGATATTCGCAACTATTAACGAAAGCACATATTTACTTTTTATGATTGTCTCCAGAGTACTCGTCATTCGTTTGAACCTATATTTGCCAGCAGTGCATGACTATCGTTACTTGTTGATCGCTCCAACGTACGTTTGACACCACCACTCAACTATGAAGCGTCATCGCCAAATGTGGTATTAGTGATTGGCAAACATGCAAGTAGAGAACGCGATAATTACTTACGTAACTACTTTGCTGGAAAAGGCTATCAGCTTCCCCTCCTCGTCGCCCACACAAAAAAGTGACAAGCGACTAGAAACTGTTCCAAAAAACTTAGCGAAAATAGAGGTCGAAGTCTCTAAACTCTGGCACAAACAATTTTTATGAAGCAAGGAATACACTAGTATTAAAATGGTAGGTCATGCTAGTGTCTTTTCTTCCATCCTCTTTCTCGCTCTTTATGTAATATGTATAACAAAACAAGTTATACATATTATACATTTATGTAATGTTATACATTTATGTAATATGTATAACAAAGACTGAAATCGTATACTTTAAGGCTAGCACCCATCCCTCCAAGAAATCGATAAGAAGCTACCGCATATAGATTTCATACTGTGAAGAGATTTTCATTTTTATTCCGCTTGGTAAGTGGCAGCAGTTATACTCCGGAAATGCTTAGGCAGTGTTGGTCTAAGTGGTATATATGTAACGCTGGTTTTCATCATAAAGTTGCAACAGTGAGATATATCAGAAAAAAAGGAAATTGGTGATTATAATCTGATAAATTACTAATAAAGTCGCAGGAGATTTATGCATTCTGTTTTAACAGTCAATATTGTATAATTTAATCAATCACTTACACCATTTTCAAAAAGCATAAATGTCCACAATTTTCAATACAAGATATGCTTTGGTCTTTTTTGTCATGTATTCGTTGCAGTGAACATTCGCATGTAATTGTATGCTTTATACTTCGAGTGCACATTGTATTGTATTTAAAATAATTTCCATTCTTAGTGATGAAGTGCAGCTCTTCCTCTCTTGTTTTCGTCGACTGATATCAACCCGAAGGTGTGTGTGTGTTGCTCCACCTAGGTTTCATCGAGATGGTTTCCGTCGCGGAAGAAACGTCAGTAAAATGCGCACAAACAGACGTCAAGAAAAAAGTTATCTGCTTTGCATCACCTGTGAATCGAACCCATAACTTCTGGGTCCATGACGACAGGTACTCGTGGGGCTATTCATATGGCGCCACCGTGTGCGGGCACTAGAGTGTACAAGCACTCCTTATCTCTCTGGCACCTCCCTCTTCCGGTAATCTTCGATAGTAAGATGGTGTTGCTGTCTAGAAGCGTAGAAATCAATCACTTCATCGTGTACATATTTGTTTACTTATTTATTCGGTGAGTAATTAGTCAGTTAGTTAATTAGTTGGCTAGCTAGTATAGTTAGTTTGTTAGTTAGTTAGTTCCGCTTACAGAAGTCCCACTTACAAGTACTCAAACGCTCTTTCCCCGCCATCTACCGGTTCTCGAAACTACTCTTAAGAGCGGCGTAGAAGGATTGTGGTGTCGAAGCACGAATGTTGAGTGGTGTGCGCCAGTGGTTAGGGGAACGATTTCGCGAGTTCACGGCTCTACAACCTCTACTTCTCTCGGTCGTGAAGCGTGGTATACGGGCGAGCTTAGGCGCAGGTTATTCTATACGGGGCTGTGCACGCTTTCGCATTTGTCTCGTCAGATAACGATGCTTTGAATCAGTGCAATCGAGTACCGAATGTTAAGTGTTGTTGTGAATTCCTAGCACGAGATTCAACCTACGCTGTTTTCGTGTGTGTGTTACCTACTTCTCCCTCACTCTAAATGCATCCTTTTCTTTCTCGTCTTTTACAGTGCAGTGAAATTTCTGATGATTGAATTATTTTGTAGAGTAAGCCTACTTTGCGTTAGCTTCCTTCAAAGCACAATTATTTCAGCTGCACTACATGTCACGTTACTGGTTATCATAATGTGGTAGCTATTTTATTAACGCGACAGCGTTAAAAAGCTTGTTTCACACACGTTCCCACGTTGGCATTGGTGTCGAAGTTGTTGGTTGAGAGCAAAAATCCATCTTGTCCATGATTGGAAAATTCGGAAAGATGCAAATCAATCAATAACGATTCACAGGTCTGAATGAGGATCGAACCAGAGCCGTTTGTGTGGCAACTAGGTGTCCCACGACCGAGCCGCAATATTGGGAAAAGTGCTTATAAAACACTATATGAATAGCATGCAGTTGAAAGAGTCTCTTGTACATCGTGTATTGCATGGCAAATGCATAAAGACGCGCCAGGTGCCGAAAAATCTTAATTAGACAACGAGCGTATGTTTCAAAAGACCACCTATTACAAAGCACTCAAAGATATTTACCTGTCATGAATAGCAATACCATAAACAATATGAACAGCTTCGTATGTTCCTGTGTTGCACTACAGACGTCATGTGGGCCTTTCATGGATTCACAAAAGAAATGATTACGGCATAGAGAGCAATTAGCAACTGTGCTTACAATAGGAATTCAATTATACTTCGAAACGGGCAATGTTACGCGCATACAGCCATTCGTTTCTTCATGGCTCATTAACGCATGCACCAAGAGCCGTAGCGAGCTAGCTTCTCCAAAGACGAGGTGAACGAGGTGCAATTACGCTGTTGCTATCCACACTGGAAGGTGGAGCTCGATTGTCCTTTGTTTGTCTTTCACTTTCTTGACCCAGAATTTGTCGATTTCAGCAAGGAACAGCGTGGGCACAGCTGAACATTCTACTGACAAGGAAAACAAACGAACTCTTGCTACTGTTGCAAAAATATTGCGCACAACAAACTACCTACAGGAAGGCAAGGTGGACTATGTCCAGGATCTATCCAGCTCTGAGCACACCATTTCCGTATTTATATATTTGTTACTTGTTTGTGTACTTACTTTATGCGTCTCTATTTCAGCACCTCATATTTTTCAAGCATGCTTTACGACAAGCTCAAAAAAACTCTTCTGATGTACGTGAGCTTATAGTCTTTTTGCTTGAGTTGACATCTCTCGTGCGCTGTCTTTGCGCTAGAAGATAGCCCACGTTTTCGCCTCAGGGGTACGGGAAGTTAGGCAAGTTGTCACCGATACATATATTGCTTGTAAA
Source organism: Rhipicephalus annulatus (assembly GCA_013436015.1). Taxonomy (NCBI): domain Eukaryota; kingdom Metazoa; phylum Arthropoda; class Arachnida; order Ixodida; family Ixodidae; genus Rhipicephalus; species Rhipicephalus annulatus. The sequence goes on along the minus strand of WOVY01006031.1, from coordinate 127,172 downwards.
CAATAAGAGCAAGAGACATCATTCGTCGTGGTTCTTTCAAGGCGAAAGGCCTATATGCCTTGTCAAACGCAAAATCTGACTGGTGACGTCCGTGGCGACCGTCTCATGGAGTCTGTATGAATGGTTAACGAAGGATGCCTGAACGAAGCGATCTTGGTAGTTCCGGCAGTTCTTTCAAGTTTCCCTCAAGTATTAGTGACGTCTGTAGAGAAATGATTGATATGTGGGGTTTAACGTCCCAAAACCACTATATGATTATGAGAGACGCCGTAGTGGAGGGCTCCGGAAATTTAGACCACCTGGGGTTCTTTAACGTGCACCCAAATCTGAGCACACGGGCCTACAACATTTCCGCCTCCATCGGAAATGCAGCCGCCGCAGCCGGGATTCGAACCCGCGCCCTGCGGGTCAGCAGCCGAGTACCTTAGCCACTAGACCACCACGGCGGGCGTCTGTAGAGAAATGTTAATCAGTGTTAGTCACCAGCGTGTATCTTTGTCACTTTTTAGTGAACCTGTGTGGTGAGTGCTGAAATGGGCCCAGCTTCGGTAGTATATGGGCGCATTAGGAGTTCATCGGCATAGCTGTTATGGTCGAGGTTCACCATGTGTTCCAAATAGAAAATTGTTATCACGAACTAGCAGGCGCTCTTTTCGTCTTCTTCCTACACCTTCTTCTCTGTCCCTCTTTTGCTTTGCCCCCAGAGCGCATGTGCTGATTTGTCCAGCGTAAGCAACAAATACTACTATGGCAAGTGAACGAACATAAAGAGATAAAAACAAAGCAAAATGATCAGAAAAAGCAGAAAAAATAACGAAAACGCAAAGTTCTCGGCGACACGGTACACGAACAACTGGTGTCCCGACGATCTAAAGGTGAGCGAGCATAGCCATTCATAGTATAGCACAGCAAGGGGTAAGAAAAACACAGGTTGTAGGTTTTAAGCCTAGCAAAGTCTAAGCCAGCTAGGTTTTCACCAGCCCTGCTGTGACACTGCCATCATGAACTTAATGCGGGGTGCACAATTTTTTTCGTGTTCTTTTTTGGTGCCCCTTTATTGTGTTACCTCACCAACTCTGCTCTTCTCATTATTGCTATACTGGTGGTTTTAGACAACTGTAGTGCCTGTTTCAACTTTTTTTTCTTACCTATCAATTTTTACTTGCTTTAGTAAAACAGCACAATGGGCGTACCTCTCTTTCTAAAGCCCCTAAAACTTTGAAAAGTAGCGACGTTTGTGGTTAAAAGCTCATTTCCTCTTTTTTCTCTTGTCCAACCTCTCCGAGCCTGGCGCCGCGTTGGTATTGGACATATGCCGTCATGTGAGACCGCTCGAAGCGTTCGTTCGTTTACAGTTGCTCTCGAATACTATCTTTGCCCTCGAAGCGCTGACCTGCTGATGTGCAGCGCGTCTGTGTTGCGGATTCACACTTGTCATTCATGCTAGTTGTGCTGTGAAATAATTTTCACTCAATTGGGAATGACGTCGATGTTGGCATTCTTCGGTGGTTGTTGCGCCGTCGTGACGTGAGAACAAGTCTAATGACGGCTGAACGCTCTTCATATAACCACCCGTTAAGCGCAACCGAGTGCGAGAAAATACAAGGTGGCACAGAATGAGAAGTGTGTACTTCAGGGCGATATTTTCGACTTGACTTTGCGAAGTCAGTTGTCAGTCTCCCACTGTGAGTTTGCGCCGAGTTTTTTTTAATAGAATGCCCACTATAACGCCGTTGACATGTCGTAGTAAATTGCGCCCTACGTCTCCATCGCTCACTGAGGTTTTTTAAAGGGGTCATGACACCCAATTTTCAACCATAATCTGTGTTGTGTGCGTTGATTCTTTTACGTTGACGGACAAGCTAGCGACATTTTAGCGCATTTGGTCGAGCGATTAACTTTTAATTGAATATTTTTATAAACTAGAGAGCGGCTTGTGAGTCGGGCAACACTGGCGCGCTCTGTAGCCATGGGGTCACGAACGGCTTGCTGGGCGAGCTGCTGCACGGTCTGCATACCGGAGAGCGATCGCGTTCCGTGCACAGCTGTGCTTGCAATCGAAGTTTTTCTGCGTTGTTCAACTTTCTACTGGATATAAACAGCTTGCAGGGGTGAAAACAATGCCACCGCCTCAGCCATGTAGGGCAGGTACTTGCAGCCAGCAATTTCGGAGATCGAAAAGTGTTCTGTCAATGGGAAATGCATATGTCGTTCACCATTGCGACTAAATATTTATTAAAACTCTTTGCAGGAAGTGGCACGGTTGAGCGTCACACTCTTTCTTTTTTACTCAAACCGAATGCGATCCACAGAGTTCAAGCAAAGATTCGGCCAAAAAGTATGTAGTGAGTAACCTTAGCGCCAAACTGACGTGTCGTTCGCTTCTGCTTATGTTTACATACGCCGCACGCCACAACCGATAGAAAAACAACGGTCCCAATGCGCAGCAACGCTACGACCACTTATTTATTATCTGCAGCCCCTAAAGTCATGCAATAACGTATGCTGGCGAACAAAAAACCACACGCTTCGCCAATCCCACGGTGCTAAGTAACACTTTGATCTCGAATGCAGCGTGTCAACGGACCCCATATCCCAAGCTCGCTTTTCAACCTTACACACTTAACATAAAGCTACCTATTATTGCGGAGAGCCATCTGCTACAACGGTGATTTCGTTGTCAATTTGGTTCACACCGTATTCGACGCTTTTTCTTCGCTTGAGCTGCTAGCGATGGAGTGAAAAGTGTGCAACGCACACGACGTTGTCGCCACATGTGGTGTTGGTAACGGTAACACACCGACACTTGCAACCAACTGACACGTGTGGACCACACGGCAAGCAGCACTCGCAGCACTGACCGCGTGCGGAAGGTGCTGCTTGGTAGCAAACGACAGCACTGCTCCTTCAGCTTGTCACGTCATGCACGCCGTTACAAAACGGCGCTCACTGGCAGTGGATGGAGCTTGGAGCAGATAACTTCTACGGCTTATTCTAGACTGAAATTATCTCTTACAGTCGAGTTTTCACACAGGTACAAAGGTATTTGACCCTCTACCTTCGTTTTTCGCAGAAATCCGTCACCTGTTGCGTGACCATGTTATGACCCCTTTAACGCCTCGAGGGGGGGGGGAGGCGCTGTTTTTTGTCAACAATACATGGTTACGTTGTCTGCTTGATATTATGCGCTGACTAGTTTAAAGTCGTAGTACTAGTTTTTGAGCTTAGCATACACGTGCCAGGATGGTCGAAAGTGTTATTGCAAACCTTGAAGATTCTGCGCTACTGTTTTGCATAAACGAAACTTGAGTGCCAAAACTCACATAAATATTGGCAATCTCTGTTATTTTTGATGCGTGCTCGTATATTTTAGCGTAAATTGCTTTTGTCGGGCTCTTCCCGTATGAAAAGGGTTATGTCCAAGCAGTGCACTGTCTATTTCCTAGCCCCGCCGCGGTGGTCTAGTGGCTAAGGTACTCGGCTGCTGACCCGCAGGGCGCGGGTTCGAATCCCGGCTGCGGCGGCTGCATTTCTGATGGAGGCGGAAATGTCGTAGGCCCGTGTGCTCAGATTCGGGTGCACGTTAAAGAACCCCAGGTGGTCTAAATTTCCGGAGCCCTCCACTACGGCGTCTCTCATAATCATTTAGTGGTTTTGGGACGTTAAACCCCACATATCAATCAATCATGTCTATTTCCTAGTAATGTCTTGCATGACCTTTATAGTTCCTCATCCTACATGTTGCCTGCAGGACACTACTTCAAGTTTACGAAACCATTCCTCTTCCTGTGGAAGGTTTCCTTCTTGTTACCGCTGGGATATTCTTTATGTTTACTGAACGACGTTACCTGGCAACGAACTATGTGTTACCTGCAAGTGCACCTTAGTTCACGTTGGTAACAAGCGGTAGTACAAAAACAGTGGTTACCACTGCCACGGCCAGGAGGGTGACTGACTGTGCCGAATCCCCCCCCCCCACTTTCTTGTTACAACACACGCACGCACCATATATATATATATATATATATATATATATATATATCCGCTGTGATAGCTCAGTGGTTAGAGCATCGAACGCGTAATTCGAAGGTCGTAGGTTCGATTCCTGCTCACAGTTGGTAATTTTTTCATCCACTTTTCTTTCTTCTTATTTACATTCCATTGGTTTCAATAACTTCCCCTGTACATTCCTTGGCATTACTGTCTGTTATATCTCATATATATATATATATATATATATATATATATATTAAGTACGACGCACGTTGGTTTTGCACGGTATATTCTGACTGACGTTTCGGCTGGTGGACCAGCCTTTGTCAAAGTAACAAGTACATGTTAAAGCGCTTGCTTATAAATACGATTCACATGAGACAATAAAGATCGGCGACGTATATCAGCAATTGTTCATGACGGTACAGTTAGATATCATGCAAAAACATAAATAAATATATACATATATAAAAATGTAGAACACCAAAGAACAGAAACACTTCTTCGTGCACACAGCATAACTCTGTAAGAACCGGAGATAGATAATGATAAAACAACAATGAAAGCAAGGATATAAATATCAAAAAACCGCATGATATTACAGTCAGATTGCGCGTCATATACACAGCTCAGTCATTGTGATATGAATACGATGAGTAGTTGATGCTTTTATTGCGCGTGCGCGTTCAAATACAGCCTAGAATCCACATTCGTGATAGCGGCCGCGAATAATAAACTCAAGTAACTGTAAACATTGGATAGACAAATATACACAATAACAGCAGCATTAGAGAGCGCATTGACATGTACTTGTTACTTTGACAAAGGCTGGTCCACCAGCTGAAACGTCAGTCAGAATATATCGTGCACTACCAACGTGCGTCGTACTCTATTTTTCCTTATTCGGCCAGGGTCAGCGTTACTTCCTTGCTGCAACTATATATATATATATATATATAATGAAACATGGCAGACATCTCGTCAGGGTGGGGGCGCAGTCAATTAATGAGGTAATCTTGCAACTCCCTTTGGGTTGCTGTGCCCCTACCCTATTTCTCTATGTATAGGTTGACTTTCCGCCCCCCTCTCCAGTAACCAGAAATGAAACGGCCACCCCCCCTGCCCACACCCCACCCCGTGGTCCACACGCCTATGTATAAGGGCCATCAATCATTGCAATAAAATCTCGCATGTACATGTCTGCATCAACAATTGTATGATTGTTGTAATTGTATTTCTTGTTATGTTGTAAATTTTATTTTTATTCAAAAGACAGGAGTGTTTTGTGGTGAATATGACCGCCGTTGTTGATTTGTTCTGAATTTCGTTCACAAAATTCAAAAGACCTCAGTGTTTTGTGGGGATTATTACCGTTACTGTTCTTTTTTTCATTCTTGCATTCACTCAGTAAACCTGCGAACGTTTCCAATTTTGCGCACTTATCTTTTTACTTTTTTCTTAACAAAATAAAAATATATTGTGCTCTGATTATGTGTAATATATACTTACGTATGTTGTTTATATTTAAATGCAATAATAAAGTTTTTATTGCGCCATTGCGGTGTACGTCTGCGGGGCTGTAACCATAGTACTTGGGGGCTGTAACCATAGTACTTGTTCAAAGACGTCGTGCCGCTTGCGGGTGGGAGCCATGAGGCGCCTCATAGCGGTCGGTTCAGCGTCAATTTTTGCCGTGTTTTGAGGTGTGCTTGCCCTTTGTCTTTGTCTTTACATGTGGAGCATGTTATACTAGGGGCTAGTCATGCGCCGTCGCCGTCCGCATCCTCCCCTCCTCCTCCGCCAGCCATCTGTGCATCCCTTCCTCCTCTCAACACAGCGTGCGCAGCGCTCGCTTCTCCCCTCCGCGCGCCGCGCGACCTTTAGTTTTACGTGCGCCAGCTTTATGCTAACGCGCGCATGCGCAGGCCGGGGCCGGCGCTCGCTATAACTAACCGAGTGTCGAGGCGTGCCGCCTTTCATCGGTTGGTTTGTGCGGTCGCTCCACGTCCGATGTCGCTGGTGAAAATGTATGCTAACGAATCCGCAAACTCTTTTATTGGTCACTTTACGGACCATAAATCCATCTTGCTTAAAATATCCAAAGCGTCTTATCGACAAACATCGTCTTTCGCAGTATACGTGCGTGCGTGTTCACTTGTGTTCACTCATAACACACACGCATGTCGCAAATTACAAACCACATTTATCACAGTTTAACATATATGCTCCGCATGCTAACCGGTGTTTCCACTCGTGAAACTGCGGTCATTTTTTTGTGTTCAGCTGGTACTGCTTATTGCGAAGATTAGCTGTAATCAAACGATGACTGGTGTCATATTGTGGAGCACTCGCCAGATATGTACCACATTTCTGCTGTCAGCGCTTTGTTAACACCGAGAGCGTGATAATGATGCGGTGCTGATTTTTTCGTAACATGTGGACGACAGTGAAGTTCATTCACGTAGTGAATCTGTTTTTGTGTATTTTTTCATCAGGATGAAGACAAATTTGTGCGAAGTTTAGCGCGGGCGAGCTTTTCTTTTTTAATTGAAGCAAGGCCTTCAAACCATAAACTCGATCGCAGCGAACCAATCCGGCTCAGCAGTGCAGTTCCGATAGATGAATGTTCAACGTCATATAAGTAGCTGGATGTGTGAGCGCGTCACAGCCGTGAAGTATGAGGTAGCTGGCGCCATCTCGAGGGACTGAACGATACTGAAAAAAGTTGCCTGCGGTGACGCCCGTTGACCACCATTAAGTTGACACATCGGCACGGCTCCCTAGCGGATAGTTGGCGAGTCAATCTACTCAAAGATTATTCACTGGCACCGGACGCCTAAATATATTCTCCTGCAATGCATATAGCTACACATGCACATAAGGACACATACATACATACAGAGAGAACTCAATGAACAAGAGTACAATCAACAATTCGCATTAGCGGCACACACTTCAACGTGTTTACTAGCACCCAGGGCTCTATGCAGCATCGGCCGAATTTCTCCCGAGTTCGCAAAACTCAGAATCTTCCCGAGCTCTGGCTACACCCACTTATAAACGAGGCAACAGAACAAAAAAAGTGAAATCTATTCCTGAGCGCACTACGTTTCGTTGGTTATGATGGATCATTCTCTGTGTCAAGGACTATCTTCGAAGTTGGGCAGTGTTTTTATACCAGAGGCTTTTTGTTTCACTTGTTTGTCGTTCCACTGAGTGCACAAGTGGCCCCAAGCAATAAAAATGTCAGAAATTTTTATGGTGATCTTTAGGGCACGGAGTGTTCAAACATATTTTGAAGCTTGTAATGCCTGCACTAATGGCATCTTCGGCGAAGGTGCACTGGTACCGTAACGGTGGAAAGGAAGCTACGTCAAACACCACCCGAGTTTCACGCCTCGCTACGGATCAGCCAAACGTGTGAACCAAAAGATTCGAATCCGCTACAGCAGCGCTGTATGCGAGAGACGCCATTTAGCAGACGACAATTTCCAGCGTCCTGTTTGTACTTCTAATAAGAAAGTGAACCACAGAAAATCAAACAGTGAAAGACATATGCGAGACGCTACGCGTACAGTGTGTGCGCATCTGTTCTCCAGGTGGTTGCGCTGCATCGATTCTGTACCAATTCGACCAGGGTTACGGTAATTTTCGCATCGCCTTCGGTGTCCAGTAGAATCCCGGCAGCAAAAGTGCCTTGTGTGCGCATGATCGGACAGTGTAAGATCACGCACGTTTCCCTTGCCGTCCAGCCATGTTTTGCAGCAGCCCCAGCTGTAAACTACGCTGGCAATGATAGAACGTCATCACGTCGTCGGTCAGCGCGCGCGGGCTGATGGGATTGCACCACGCTAAACCGTCGACCTCCGCGGTGCCGCCGTGACGTGCACCCGTGTCGTGGCCGGCTCAGCCGAACATATGGCACCACAGGCGTGGTGTCCAGACGAGCGGACGGCACGGTACGAGTGCACGCCACCGGTGCCGCCAGCTGAAGATGCAATAAGTCTGTTTTAGAATAATCATCACGGCTTCCGAGATCAGCCCCAGCCGAGCGTCTTACAAGATCGCGACCGGAGCTAAATCTTAGGCCACGTGTTGATCATCATGGTGAGCCTGTGCATTCTAGCGCACTGCTCGCCTTTGTCGTCATTGCCCGCTAGCAACCGAGCTCGTGAGGCTGGCTATTAGCTCTAGGAGCCAAGCTCCTAAAGCTGTGGGTCTGTCCCTCCTATCTTGTGGTACGTGATCACCTAGTTCGATCACTGACTCCGCAGGTGTGAATGGCCGGCTGTACAGACAGACAGACAGACAGACAGACAGACAGACAGACAGACAGACAGACAGACAGACAGACAGACAGACAGACAGACAGACAGACAGACAGACAGACAGACAGACAGACAGACAGACAGACAGACAGACAGACAGACAGACAGACAGACAGACAGACAGACAGACAGACAGACAGACAGACAGACAGACAGACAGACAGACAGACAGACAGACAGACAGACAGACAGACAGACAGACAGACAGACAGACATATGAATGGACGGACGGACGATTCACGGTTTACCAATAAAACCCTTCGAGGCTTCGCCCCACTCATCATCATTCTCTGTGTTGATAAGCTGTGATTTTTTGGTTGGACCGTATACTTCGCTAGTCAGGACAGCACATGCTATGACCAAGCTAACTACACCGAATCATGGTAAGGCCAAGGTAATTAGGTCACATCTTACGAATATTGTGCTAATGAAGCCATGGAAAGCTAGAACCAGGCTAAACCGTGCTAGCTGATGAGCTAACCCAACTATGCTAATTTACGCGACGTTAATAACGAGCACACTAAGTAAAACAATTTTATTTAACCTCATTATTATGATGACAATAGTATCCGGAAAATTAGTTCTACATTTATTACCCCAATGGTAATCATGGCCGTGCTAATTGTGCCCAAGGTAATTGAATTTTAAGTAATGCCTTAATAAGGAAGACAAAACAGCTCAGTGTAATGGCCGTTAAGCCTCACCCACTTAGTACAATAAAACTAATACAGCGCTGATGTGGTCTTCCATTTGAAGCCGACCACACATATTAGTTCACGACCAACTTAAAAAGCTGCAAAAAGCTACGATGTCAGTAACTACTCCATGGCTCCAGACTTGCACAAGTAGTGTAAGCTGACCGATTTTTTATGCAAAGAAGCTGCCGCTTGCGTTCAATGCATCAAACGCTTGAGAGTCCCACCGGTGCCATCACAGTCCCGAGTTGAACTCAGGCCTTTTCAGAATCAGTGAGTTTGTATCCGAGTTCACGCGTCGATCAGTTTGATTGACAGATGCCTGCGGCAAACATTGCATACGCCCACCAGGTTTGCTCCTGCCGAGGAGCAGTACTCACGTCGAGCGGCACGATTAATCTAACATATTTATCGCGAAAACTAGCACATACACACGCAGAAGGAGGAGCGATATCACAGCGCGGCCACGTTGTCTCGCTTGCCATTTCACCACACTCACGATGTATCCAATCAGAGCCGCGTTACTGCCATGATTAGAGCGCCCCTGGTGACCACCTGTCCTTATATTTATCTGCAAAATATGATAGAAACAAAACGAACAGCACGAGAGTGCTGTGCGTGAACCCTTGCTGCTTTCTGAGTGTAAATTTCCACGATGCAGGTGAAACTTAAGAACCTGTCCGAAAGAGGACTAACGGCCACGAACACGCCTGTGGGAGGTGCATGTGGAGTTGGCAAAAAAGCAGCGCGGCAATCACGCTGACATCGCTGCACTGTTAAAATGTTGACTAAGTGGCAGCACTGACCTATTCGCAAGCAGTGTTTCTTTGATAACCGCCGAAGATATCCCACATGCGTTTTCAACGCCACGCACTTTCCTATAGCCATCATTATCAACGCTGCTATCCCGCGCTCCGCCCTGTCTTCATGCCATGGCCACCGCGAGCGAGCTTGGAGCTAACTCCTCTGCTCAGGAAGCTCGGGGCATCCTGCAAAGCACCCCCAACTACGAAAACGCAAAAGCTTATATAGCAATGATTTTCAGATCACCATAGTGGCACAAGTGACAAGTAAGCTTTGGTCAACTTTTTTACGTTTCGTGGCCATACCACAACATGCGCAAACATAAATATGTTGTATCTGATTTTTGGACAAGCGGAAGTTTATCAATGGTTGCACAATGATGAACGGAAAAATTGGGGGACCCTTAAGCTTCGCCTTTAAAAGTTGAACGCGATAGCGAAATGCAGCCCCTAGTGCACCCTTCAACCGCTAAGTGCACACTTATTCAAATGTTTTGTTACATACACACGCACGCACACAAACACGCACACACTAGATTGGACAAGTGCGCACTATTATGGCCGAATGGGCTTGTTTTCGTCGTGACACCTTTCGAACAAAATGTGTTAAAGGGGCCCTGAAACACTTCTTTCAAATATCCATGGAATGAATTCACTAGAAGAGTTTATTGCCTCACGCAAAAATTCAAACGCCGCACAAAGTTTAAGAATCTGTTGAGTGCGAGTGGAGTTACAAAGGTTTGTCGCGTGCTGCAATGGCAATATCTTTTCTCTCGTCCCGACGAAAGCACTGAACGCTAAGCAGGAAGGGGTGGCAGGGCAAAGAAACTACCGCACCTTGTGACCTTCAGCGCTTTTTTTTCTTCAAATGCGCGGCTTCTTCTGTGTGATCGCTTTCACACGAGTGGACAAGCTTGCGGCCTCCCGCGGCTATCTCGGTAACTTGATTTTTTGGTCACAAACGCACAGACGATTTTTCGCTCACAAGCAACGGGGCCGACACCGGTGGCGGGTTTTCTGCGACACGAGCTTGTTAACGCCAGCGCGATAATAATTATAAAGCGTGTCAGGTTTGCGCGAAAACGATGAGCCCAAGCTATGCATAGAACGCCAACGGCATTCCAAAAGCTGCGCCATCTCTCGACAACTGCCACAGATTTTTTTTCTAGCAGCCTCCGAGAAGGCAAACGCTTGCCGCGTGCATACCATATCTGAGGTCTTGTCTTTCTTTTTATTCTTCCACTTGGTACTCAAAGAGGGTGCAGCATGCAGGCTAGACCATGCCCCGGAAACTCTCAAGTTCACGTGATCTCCTGCAGGAGGAAAAAAAGTAAAGGGTGACACGTTTCTCTTTCAAACACCCAGAGTATATCTACTAAACTCTCTCGCCACTCACGGTATTGAATTTTCTTGTAGGGGCGCCCTCGACGGGGCCAACTTTCAAATCTAAAATAATCAAACCACATCTTCGCGCACCGCTACACATAAAAAACAACTTGTTCTTATAGCAAGTAGTTTTTATTCAACATGTGCTGCGTCATCAATTTTTGTAATGGATTTTGTTTCAGCTGACTCGTAGTCAGCAGAAGCCTATCGACATCATTATCCTCATTTCAAAACATATGGCGCCAAACGGTAACGACAGCAGGTAACAGCTTGCGGTATGTTCGGATGTGTGTTTCTCTGTAGATATTTCGAGCCACAGCTGACCGACACACTCTTTTTCGTTCTGTTTATTTCGACTCGTTCAAATGCTGTGGCGAAGGGAATTCAAGTGACTTCCGGGGAACAAAGCGACCGTTGAAGCTTTCATCGGATGAACACCCGTTGCAAGCCCGAGAATTACGGGCCGGTGAGTAGAAACCGCTTCAGTTTTTTTAAGGACGGTTGCTTGCAGGGCTAGTTAGTTCATTTCAAGATATGTAGTTTTTTTTGCCAATGACTGCGTAGGTGTCACACGGCGGCAGCGCAGTGCAAAATTAAATTTTAAAATGTTTTAACGTCTCAATTAGTCACCGGAAAAACGTGCGTTACTTGCAGCGTATAGCTTATTGTGGGAACGAATCGCTGACTCAATACATAATTATGAAATTTTATCGCCAGGTAACACCAATCAGGCCGTTACGATGAACGAAGGCAAATACATCACTGTCATCTCTCATGTGCATTCGTAGCTAGCCCATATATTCGTGCAGAAAACTTAAGAAATAATAGTTTACCGCAGTCGCATTTGAGAAACAACACATAATTAAGGGTGTGGTTTTGCTATAGTGTGACAAAAAAACGTCACAAAAATCAGAAATACTTCTTTTTCTCCCACAGCCTCCTGGCCCACCTGACATGGAAGGAGCTGTGTACAATGGGCAAGGAACCTGCTACATGACATGCCTTGTGAAGAAGCAGCCTCGAGTTATATTTGTGTTAAGAGGTACCATTACATATAAGTATAAAATACTGCTGTTTGCTAGTTAACTGAGTTTATTTGTTTACTTTGGAAAATTTCACGCATTGATTCTGAATCAATTTTAAGCATTGATATCTGTTGATGCACTTGTTTTTCCAGACTGCCATGCAACGACAGGATCACTACCCCTGAATGTCCACTCTGCAAGCACGTTCCAACATCTGAACCTCCACTACAACAGGTCATCTCGAACCTCACACATGCAATGCTGTATTTGTGAATATTTTACCACGCATATCATGGTGGGGTGCTTTAGATTGGTCACAAGCATTGGCTGTCTACCGTGGCATAAAACACTTCAATAACGTTGAAACTGTGACACTATTAGTTAGAATGTATGGCACTACTGAGCTCAACACCACAGGTTTGATATATCGATGGGAGTGAAATGCTCAGGCACTTGCGTGCTTCAGGGTCTGTTCATTTCACCTGCACCACTTGATTCATTTTACGAAATGCTGCACCTCGCCATTATTTTCAATGGTGCAGCAAAGACATCTTCTAAACCATGCATTCATTTCAAAAAGTACAGCATAGGTACAGCACTAAAACTAGTTCATCATTATCCTGTACCTCCTACTCTGACGGCGCTTGATTGGTGCAGCCGCAGGCACAGCTTAACAAACAACATAGCATTAGATGTAGATGCCGTACGCACCTCTACAAACGCGAGGTGTTTTGCCAAGATGTTTGCACCTCATTAAATTAAGCGAACAAAAATAAGGATTCCACCTTGTCAGCACCTTCTTATTCACTGGTAATGCCGCAATGCTGAACTCATGCTGCACAATTTTTGAACTTCTCGTGCACAGCTGTGAACCAGTTCCCATTGGTGCAGGGGAACTAAACTGACCCTTAGAAGATGGAAGCTTAAAAGTATGAAAAAGCTGTAAATATGAGGTGTCAGAGCAAATGATTTTCATAAGCAGTCTTCTCTCCCGCGAAGCTACATTATCATTTCCTTTTAACCTCTGGAAGCCAGAATCAATCTAAATTTGCCCGCTGCTGTTTATGATCACTTCGTAAATGGAATGTGAATCGCCAGAAAAATAATAATTGTATTACAAAATGAACACCACCGCAGTGAAGGGCATTAATGGGCTTGCCGATATTTAGTTGTACCTTGTGACAGTTTACGAACTACACTCAGAACTGTTTTGTCCTAATTAACTGTGTTTATCTCATACATGTTTTTAAAAAGATGCGCCAAAGCTCTTAAGGCTGCACTCAACTGCTTTAGCTTTGCACATATGTTGAATGGGCTCCTAAAATATTAAATCATAAAGGTGATGAGCACTTGCAGCACAGCTTCCTCAAAGACGCGAATGCTGTCATGGTAAGCAAGATTGTGTTCATTGAATGTGGTACTCTTTTTTTTTCATATAGCAGAGAAACATCCCAGATTGGAGCACATCTGCTTTTGTTTAAATTAGGTTGTCATAGCTATAGTTTCTACTACTACGAAGCAAAATTATGTGCACTACCGTCATGAAAAAATTCTAAGAGATGGCTCAGGTAGTTAGAAACATGCATGATCTTGACTTATCCACAGCCACACAGCAAGATAGTACGTATTTCAAGTTCTAACCTCTAAAAGTAGCAGGGAGAAAACAACTTTAGCTTTCAAGCACAAGTATACTGAAAAAGTAAACACAAAACTAAGTGTGTAATCAATGTAACCTTCATTGATCCAGTATTTGGAACAGATTCACTGCTTGCAAGAGAGTGCTCAAGTTCTATCATATTGTCACGGGGTCGCGACGCGGCCGAAGACAGGAGACCCCGCGCTGGAATTCAACTGCTCATCCGGGCGAACCTGTGCCCGGCGAACCGAAAGTCCAACCACAGCAGCAGTCTCGCACAGACAGCAATCTCGGACTGACAGCGGCGAACGGAGCGTCGGCCTTCGATCAACAACTGACAAGCGGCGAAGCGCGTCGGCATTTATACTCTTGCCGTCGAATGTTCTAGCGTTATCGCTGGCGGTGGCGTAGCTTCCAGAACAATCTGTACCGTTCGCACAGTGGGCGTGATCTTATCAAAATGATCTACTACAGTCCGGAACCTTCTAGAAAACTGCAGGCGCGGTTTGCGCTGAGAATCATGCGGTGTTTTCGGACGATAACAAAAACTTGGGAAATGGAATGTGGCATTGCCCCCCTCTGAAAAAAGGCATCGTCCCGATGCTTTAACTAAATATGGAAGTACAATAATAATGCAAGAAAGTACATAGAATAAATTACGATACAACAATAATACAAAAAACACTAGTTCAGTTTGTTAACGCGCATGAAACGGCTTGAGGCGCGCGACATGGACGACTTCAGGTCGCGATCGGCGTCGTTGAGAGTTCGTGATGCCGTCGGGAACAACCTCGTAATCAAGTGGGCCGAGCCGTCGAACCACCCTGTACGGTCCGAAATACCGTCGCAGAAGCTTTTCACTTAGTCCACGTCGGCGTATCGGCGTCCACACCCAAACACGTTCACCGGGCTGGTATTCCACGAAGCATCGTCGAAGGTTGTAACGGTGGCTGTCGGTCGTCTGTTGATTCTTGATACGGAGACGCGCAAGTTGTCGGGCTTCTTCGGCGCGTTGAAGGTACTCGCTCACATCGAGGTTTTCTTCGTCGGTGACGTTGGGTAACATGGCATCGAGCGTCGTTGCCGGGCTCCTTCCGTAGACCAATTTGTATGGAGATATCTGCGTCGTCTCCTGCACCGCCGTGTTGTATGCGAAGGTCACATACGGAAGAATGGCGTCCCATGTCTTGTGTTCGACATCGACGTACATTGACAGCATGTCGGCGATCGTCTTGTTAAGCCGCTCGGTGAGGCCGTTGGTCTGTGGGTGGTACGCTGTCGTCCGGCGGTGGTTTGTTTGGCTGTATACCAAGATTGCTTGAGTTAAGTCGGCAGTGAATGCCGTTCCTCTGTCGGTGATAAGGACCTCTGGGGCGCCATGACGTAGGACGATATTTTCGACGAAGAATTTAGCTACCTCGGATGCACTGCCTTTTGGCAGGGCTTTTGTCTCGGCGTAGCGGGTGAGGTAGTCGGTAGCTACCACGATCCACTTGTTTCCGAAAGCCGACGTCGGGAACGGCCCCAGTAGGTCCATACCAATCTGCTGGAAAGGTCGGCAAGGTGGATCAATTGGCTGCAGAAGTCCCGCTGGCCTTGTCGGCGGTGTCTTGCGTCGCTGACAGTCCCGGCATGTTCTCACATAACGAGTGACGTCGGTGGTAAGACGTGGCCAGTAGTATCTTTCTTGTATCCTCGCGAGCGTGCGAGAAACACCGAGGTGCCCTGCCGTCGGATCGTCGTGAAGGGCCTGCAGGAGTTCTGGTCGCAGAGCTGAAGGCACCACAAGAAGGTACTTAGCTCGAAGCGGTGAAAAGTTTTTCTTTTGTAGAAGACCGTTTCGTAGAAAGAACGACGCAAGTGCGCGCTTGAATACCTTTGGGACTTCGGCGGTCCTGCCTTCGAGGTATTCTATTAGGGCCCTAAGTTCTGGGTCGGCCCTCTGTCGTTCAGCGAAGTCGTCGGTAGTTATCATTCCTAAGAAGTAGTCGTCATCCGGGTCGTCGGGTAGCGGTTGGTCGACAGGCGCACGAGAGAGACAGTCGGCGTCGGAGTGTTTTTTGCCGGACTTGTAAATGACAGTAATGTCATATTCTTGAAGTCTCAGGCTCCATCGTGCGAGGCGACCTGAGGGGTCCTTCAAGGTGGCTAGCCAACACAATGCGTGGTGGTCGCTCACAACTTTGAAGGGCCTGCCGTAGAGGTAGGGGCGAAATTTCGACGTAGTCCAGATGATGGCGAGGCACTCCTTTTCTGTTGTGGAATAATTTGCTTCTGCTTTGGATAGCGATCGGCTGGCATAACTAATAACCCTTTCAAGTCCGTCAGCCCTCTGCACAAGAACGGCGCCAAGACCTACGCTGCTTGCGTCAGTATGTATTTCTGTCTCGGCGAATTCGTCGAAATGGGCAAGTAACGGAGGCGTCTGGAGGCGATGTTTAAGCTCCTGGAAAGCGTGTTCCTGCGGCGCTTCCCACTTAAACTCCACGTCGGCCTTGGTAAGGTTAGTGAGAGGATCGGCGATGCGGGCGAAGTTTTTCACGAACCGCCTATAATAGGCACACAGGCCCAGAAATCGGCGCACGGCTTTCTTGTCAGTGGGCGGCGGGAAGTCGGCGATGGCGGCTGTTTTCCGTGGATAGGGACGAACTCCAGACTTGCTGATAACGTGCCCCAGAAACAAGAGCTCCTCATACGCAAATCTGCACTTTTCTGGCTTCAGTGTGAGTCCGGAAGTCTTGATGGCTTGAAGTACAGCTTCAAGGCGCCGAAGATGCTCGTCGAATTTCGAGGAAAACACGACGACGTCGTCCAGGTACACAAGGCAAGTCTGCCACTTCAATCCTGCCAGTACTGTATCCATAACGCGTTGAAACGTTGCAGGCGCTGAGCAAAGGCCGAAGGGCATCACCTTAAACTCGAAGAGGCCGTCCGGTGTTATAAACGCCGTCTTCTCTTCGGTCTCTTTCGTCGACTTCGATTTGCCAATAGCCAGTCTTGAGGTCCATTGACGAAAAGTACTTGGCGTTATGGAGCCGATCAAGTGCGTCGTCTATTCGTGGGAGGGGATACACGTCCTTTCTTGTGATTTTGTTCAGGCGGCGATAATCGACGCAGAAACGTAGGGTCCCATCCTTTTTCTTCACTAACACCACTGGGGATGCCCATGGACTCTTGGACGGCTGGATAATGTCATCCCGCAGCATTTCATCAACTTGTCTCTTCATGGCCTCACGTTCTCGCGTCGAAACCCTGTACGGACTCTGACGGAGTGGTCTGGCATTTTCTTCGGTTATGATGCGATGTTTCGTGATAGGGGTCTGCCGAATTTTCGATGACGACGAAAAGCAATCTTCGTATTGCAGGAGCAGGGCCTTGAGCTGTTCTTGCTTATCATTCGGAAGTCTGGGATTGACGTCGAAAGCTATGGTAGGGGCTTGGTTCCTCTGAGCAGGTTCCGCAGAATCGGCGAGGGCGAAAGCACTGGTGGCTTCGACAATTTCTTCGATGTATGCGACCGTTGTTCCTTTGTTCACGTGTTTGTACTCATTGCTGAAATTCGTGAGCAAAACCGTTGCTGTGCCTCCCCGCAGCTCTGCAATTCCTCTTGCGACGCAAATATTTCGGGTGACCAACAGATGCTGACTGCCTTCAACGACGCCTTCCAAGTCAGGTGATTTAGGAGCGCCGACTGAAATAATGACGCTTGAGCGAGGCGGAATGGTGACTTGTTCTTCCAGCACATTCAAGGCATGGTGTCCTGACGGCATGCGCGGCGGTAGTGCTTCTTCTGTGGATAACGTTATCGACTTTGTTTTTAGGTTGATGACAGCACCATGGAGGCATAAGAAGTCCATGCCAAGGATGACATCTCTCGAGCAACGCTGTAGGACTACGAAGTCTGTAGGATAAATACGGCCGTTAATGGTGACTCTCGCTGTGCAGATTCCTGCAGGCGTTACGAGATGACCTCCGGCTGTGCGGATTTCAGGGCCTTTCCAAGCTGTCCTAACTTTCTTTAACTTCGCGGCGAACGACCCACTGATGACAGAATAGTCGGCTCCAGTATCGACGAGAGCGGTCACACTGTGGCCGTCGATAAGAACGTCGAGGTCGCTAGTTCGCCGTCTCGCATTACAGTTAGGGCGTGGCGTCGGGTCACGGCTGCATCGGCTTGTTCTGCTGCTTCCATGTTGCGTCGTCAGGCCACCTTCGGTTGAGCTTTCGCCGTCAGGGCTTTGCCTGGTTGGCGTTGTGTTCGGAAAGCTCCGTCGCGGCGTCGTCGTCGTCGGAGGATCTTCGGTAGTTCGTCGCACAGCAACCGCACCTCCACCGGTTGCTGCCCTTAGTTTCCCGGATACGGGCTAGGAGACCGGCCCCGCGTTGGGCCAGAGTACTGCCGGTGGTGCGGTGACGTGCGGCGGCTGGGCGACGGGGAACGCGAAGGGCTTCGTGGTGTCCACCGAGTTCCTGTCAGGTAGTCGGCGATGTCACGTGGTCGTTCTCCTGGCTGTGGACAGCGGTGCATTGACGGCGAAGCCACGCAGTCCCATCTGTCGGTACTGGCAACGGCGGTATGTGTGTCCGGCCTCGCCGCAGTGGTAGCAGAGCGGGCGATGGTCAGGGGTGCGCCAGACGTCAGTCTTCCTCGGTGCACTGCGCTGGGCTGCTGGCGAACGGTATGACGTCGGTGGGGGTGGTGGCGGCGGTGGCGTCTGTCGACGGAAGTGCGACGGGGCGGCGTTTTGGCGTGGACGGGGAGGAGCGTTGTGGCGCAGTGCAGCGGCGTAGCTCATAGCTTCCGGCTCGGGCAGCGGTGCGTGGGGAAGTTGAAGCGATTGCCGAACTTCTTCTCGCACAATGTCGGCGATTGAATTCCACTTGAGGCTGCGCCGAAGGCAACAGCTTGCGCAGCTCTTCCCGCACGATCGCTCGGATCGTTTCACGCAGGTCTCCGGAGTTACTGGCTTGAGCAGCAGCGCAGTCTGCAGTCAGGCGACGATTATACTGTCTAGTGCGCATGTCCAGTGTCTTTTCGATCGTGGTCGCTTCGGCTACAAATTCTTGGACGGTTTTCGGCGGGTTTCTCATCAGTCCCGCGAAGAGCTCCTGTTTGATCCCTCGCATAAGGAAACGAACTTTTTTCTCCTCAGGCATGTCGGGGTCAGCGTGACGGAATAGTCGGGTCATTTCTTCTGTGAAAATGGTGACATTTTCATTTGGTAGTTGAACCCGAGTCTCTAATAAAGCAGCGGCCCTCTCTTTGCGAGCGACGCTCGCGAACGTTTGCAGGAATGCGCCGCAGAAAACATCCCACGTTCGGAGCGTGGACTCCCGATTTTCAAGCCAAGTCCTTGCGGTGTCTTCCAAATAGAAGAACACACGACGCAGCTTTTCGTCATGATCCCAGTGGTTGAGGGCGGCCACACGGTCGTATGTCTCCAGCCAGGACTCCGGGTCTTCGAACGATGACCCATGGAAAATTGGTGGTTCCCTGGGTTGATGCATGACCATCGTGGGCTGGGACGCTGCGGTTGTCATGGTCGCTGCAGTCGCGGTCATGGCCTTCGTCTTCCGCGCCTTGTCTGGTAGAAGCCCGTACTCCGGTGGTAGCCCTTGCTGTCGGCGGCTTGTTCGCTGCTCCTGGTTGGCGTCGGTGTCTTCTCCGCGACGTTGGCTGGGTTCACGGCTTGACGGGGGCGTCCGGTACATGAACGAAGCAGCACCTCCACCAGATGTCACGGGGTCGCGACGTGGCCGAAGACAGGAGACCCCGCGCTGGAATTCAACTGCTCATCCGGGCGAACCTGTGCCCGGCGAACCGAAAGTCCAACCACAGCAGCAGTCTCGCACAGACAGCAGTCTCGGACTGACAGCGGCGAACGGAGCGTCGGCCTTCGATCAACAACTGACAAGCGGCGAAGCGCGTCGGCATTTATACTCTTGCCGTCGAATGTTCTAGCGTTATCGCTGGCGGTGGCGTAGCTTCCAGAACAATCTGTACCGTTCGCACAGTGGGCGTGATCTTATCAAAATGATCTACTACAGTCCGGAACCTTCTAGAAAACTGCAGGCGCGGTTTGCGCTGAGAATCATGCGGTGTTTTCGGACGATAACAAAAACTTGGGAAATGGAATGTGGCAATATGTCTATGCAGAAAAGAAATTGTGCTCAGAGCTGAGCAGATGATGTACTGTGAGAGCACCAACAAACATGTACAAACAACAAAAATGTACAATGCATACCTAAACCTTATTTTGTTAGAATTGGTTTTTTTCCATCTGTAAGCACACACCTCATAACTCTGTTCCTTTAGCATACATGTTCGCTGCATACTTGGCAGACCACTCATTACCTGCGACGAGAAATTCTAGCTGTAGTAACTGTGTAACATAACTCTAACAATAAATGTAGCAAGCTTGAAATTTCTTAGGCCCATCACCTAAATACATAATACCTATGATATGGGCTCACGGCTGAGAAATAAAACTCTTGCCTACCCTGTCGACACGACGCGACATTGCACAATTGTGAAATACTCAATGTAGCATTGCAGAGCGAGAAAGATTCAGAACTGCATGCATACACAATAGCTTATTTAACAAATTGAGGAAAACTATATTGATCTCACTGCGTGAGCTATCTATCGGCGATGTGCAAGTTCCTTCCCGATTCCACATCTTGCATTCACTTCAGTTCAAGATCAACACTACAGGGCAAGCACCGCATCTGACGGCAAAATCGGACCCTTGTCTTGAAGCCACCCTAATAAACTAGAACACCGGAACACAATGAGAGCGACGTTCATTCTGCGATCTCGATGTTCAGTTATATGCATATGCTTGTTAGCTTTTAAGAGTATTTAAAACGGGTTTAAAGCTTTCGATAAGTATCAGTGATTTGTTTTGTTCGGATCCGACCGTATACATTGGTTGTATACTTAGACACTCCCAATAAACAATGCAAACCTTACTTGATTGACGTTGTTTTTGCCAGTGGAGGCCAGTTATGTCATCAGGGGATAACTACAGACGTGAAGTGCCATTCAAAAACGAAAAAAAAACAGAGAAAGTGAGCAGCGCGAACCAGCCGCCAGCCTCCACCTGCAACAAAAAATGTGTCTGTTTATTGATGATCATAGTACTACCAGCGCCAGCTCGCCTCATGGTATTGCAGTTCAGTACGCCACCGCTACGTATTTGCATGTTATTTTGATACAACAGCCCAAAGGTACAGTTTCCTTTCTCTAAGCTGATAGGTATTCTGTGGCCCGACACGGTCACTTTCGTCGCGTCGACTTCGTTTAGTGGTTAACGTTTGCTTATAGTCTATTTACGTGCTTACCACAAGTGTGACCTTTAGCCATTGATACAGTACACCGCTTGCCCTTCAATGACAATGTTTTTGATGCGGTAACGACCATCTCAATGGTGTATACGTAGGTTAAAACGTGGGTCGTGTGAGAGAAATAAGACAAGACTTCACACCCGACGGTTTTCTTTCGTGAGTAATGGCAGTGGCTGTAGGCGTCGCGGCACCTCGATTACCTGAGTGTAGGAACTAGCGCTACAGTGCGCGAAGTTACTGTAACATGATAGCATGCTGTGCCTACATACTTTTCTGCTTCAGATGCATCTCGCGATTTGCCTCACGTGTCAACTTGTGGTCATTGTGCGTGCTAAAATTCCGTTGTTAGCGCTGTGGCTGTGGTGGTTACTATTACTATCGATTTAGAATACTCTTTTGACAAAAGTGAGTGAGAGTGTTAGTACTTATCTACTGGGCAAAGCTGTTACTAGAAGTGCATTTTGTGTTAAGTTTCACTCGACAAAGAAGAATCATGTGGACGAGAGAGGCATACTGCACACGTGCATAATTCCGTTCTAACTTTCAGTGCTTGCATGGTCAATTGAAAACGTATGCGATTTATAATTTCGTTTAACTGGCAGAAGCCATAGGTTCACTTTTGAAAAAAGTGTAGTTATAATGATGTTTAAAAAGTTTCTGATGATTGTAACCCAGTCTGGAAAATAGACACTCAGTGAAATTTTGCAGCCCGTTTCCCTTTGTGCTTGCACCCTCCGTGGTAGCGTAGCCTCATTGGGTGTCGTGTGACTATGCCGGAGGACGCAGGTTTGACTTCCGGCTACAGAGGCTGTATTTGGATGAGGAAAATGCAAAGAACACCCATATAATTATGTTTGGATTCACGGCAAAAGACTTCAGTGGGTCAAAATTCATCCGCAGACCCCGATGACGGCGTGCCTTATAACTATATGATGGTAGTGGCACGTACAACTGCAGTAATTGTATATGATCCTGCTTTCAGCGCATGGACCGTGCAGCGGTGTCACGTTTCCTACAATGTTGAAAAATTAACTGTGATGCTTTTTATACACCTCGTTGAATTGATGAGTGCTATTGGTGCCGTGCGAAATTAAAAACGCGTATGCTTACTAAGTATGTCGGCACCAAAAAAATGCATTATTTGTGTACAGTCTAAAGTAATTATTAAAGCAAGACTGTTTAGGAAACTTCTTGTATTCGTGACAAATTGCTAGTATGAAACAAGACAATATGCACACGGAAGTGTAGGGAGCATCGTGCGAGTGCCTGGAGATAAAAAAGTCACAGCTTTGCCGCAAAGGTGAAGCAATGAACGCAATAGCAGCATATCAAAAAGTCACTCGCAGAATTACAAGCAGATGTAAACGTGCCCCGTGTTTCTCACGCTCAAAGGAAGACCGAAACGTACTCATAGGTACAGTTTAAGGCGCATAAGCGTCTCACTTGTTACTTCACTGTGTCTGAATAGCGCGCCCTTTTCGCAAACAAAGGATGTGCGAAGATTGCAGTGACCTTTTAGTTCCTGGTAACTACAACATAATCGTCCCGACAAAACTCAAAGGCTAGCTAAGACATAAGATTCTTCCCACAGAAACATAAAGCATGCGATCAAGCGTACACTACCTTATTTTTTACGCGGGCTAAAATACACGTGAGAGATGAGAGTCGCCACGCACTCCCTGTGCCATCTTGCTGATAATGCTGAAAACACGATAGTTCCTCTATGGCTTCTGAGATTGCGGGCGCGTGCCGTGGTTCTCTCTGGCCGTCCCAATTGTCGCGCTCCTGAGCAAAACCAGCGAGTCTCGCCTGCCGCGCCCGCTACCACTAAAGGGCGTGTTTAATGTGGGTTCTTTGAGCGTCGGAGACCACGACAGAAAGCAGAGCGTGCGGGATTTTAGCGTGCGTATATTTTGTTTTGTCTTCTCGCATGCTAGCGAATTCAGTGACAAATCTTCTGGCTGCACTAAACACAAGTATTTTTTTTCTGTCACTGCTTTTATTTTGGTCCATTTTGCAAATAAAAGCATGTAAACAGTTGAATTTTCTCTGTATAGAATATCATTGCGAGGAGGTAATATTTCGTCTGTGAAAGAAGCATTCTAGCATTCCCCCTTTTTGAAGACGCGTATTTGGGTGAAAACTGAGAAAATAATCGTCATTGAATTACATCACCCTCCTATCATTAGAGATCGTTTTACTAATTGATCGCGTACCGATACCGGTATTTATCAGGTGGTCTACAATAATCCACTTACGCTCTTGATAATCAAGTGCCGTGGTTGTGCCACTTAGAATTGTGATAAGTAATTTTGCCGGAATAATGTGAAAAGCTACAATTATCCGACGTATATTTACTCCCCACGTCCTTCACAGTGAAATCGTTTTAGTTAATATCGTCTTCTATTTTCACCATCTGTATTTTGATTATGTTTGGGTAGCACAATGGCAATATCAGTATCATGTACATTTACAGTAATCTCGACTTCACCCTTATCAAAGATTCGCACGTGCGCCTGAACGGTGTCTTTCAAAAAACCAAGTATTTGTCGAGGTAGACAACTGAAGAATAAAAACTGTGAACTGTCATTGCTATGTAAGGCACAGTGTTTCATACCAGAAACAAAAAACTCTGAACATGCGCGGCGTTTTTCTCCAACAAGCAAAACATCTCGACGTTTCTTCTTATATTCCCCAAGATATCCACTGAAGACCGTAGAAATCACGTTTCGAATGGGTGGCCATATGTGAACAAAGCGCATCTGTAACCAGTTCTTGGTCGTCGCAGAGCCGGTGACGTTCTGTCTAGGTGTAGTCTAGACCTCCTCCCTGTCTCCTACTTCTGCGGCGTGATGGGAGGTAGTTGGTAAAAGAAACTGAGAAAGCCTCGCGGGCGAGTGCGAAGCGTTTTATGCTTGAGAGCGCGGCTTTCGCGCCAGACTTGACGGCGTCGGCACATTGCGAGAAGATATATATGAGGAAATTATATGAGGCAATTCTCAGCGGCTTTGTTATTAGGAATCACTGAAAGGTTTTGTGACACAAGTAGAAGCTTAATGAACAAATAATTAAGCATTTGTTTATGGCATGGTAATTGGCACCTCACGTCAAGTTCTTTTGGAAGTATTCAGTGTCTCACGACATCTAGTCGTTACCTAGGCGTACCATGGGACTGGTATCAAGACAGTGAAGCGTTTTGGCATGAAAGGGCAGAAGTGCGCGTGACATCCGAAGGATGGTGTGGTCGTGGCTTATCAATTTTCTTTCAGTCAGCTGTATGTAACGTGTTTCAAAAATTATGTACTTTTTACCAGTACTTTGTTGTACGCTTAAAAGCATTAACAAAATCCATAGAATGTTCGCCACGTTCGTCTGGCGCTCTACATGGGAGCGAACATATAGAGCGAACTTGTTTTGGCGTGTTAAGCAAGGAGGGCTGCCTTTGTGCCATCTGTTTCTTAACCAAGTATTGTCACGTTTAGTGCTAACAAGAGACCAGAGAGACGCTTTTTTATTTTATTTATTTCAAAGAACGCTATTACAACACATGCCTGACTTCTTCGTATCTTCCGACCGGGGAGAACGACACGCCTTGTCACCGTTCTTGTGCGAATTTGTGTTCTCATCGT
The DNA here is from genome assembly GCA_013436015.1 of Rhipicephalus annulatus. Lineage (NCBI taxonomy): Eukaryota > Metazoa > Arthropoda > Arachnida > Ixodida > Ixodidae > Rhipicephalus > Rhipicephalus annulatus. The sequence continues at coordinate 102,330 of WOVY01006031.1, read as the reverse complement.
TTCTTAAGGGCAAGGTTTTCGATAGATTACCTAACTAAAATGAAATGAAAGCGCCTTATGAAAGACTTAACACAGAATGTTTTTACTGTGCCCCTTCACCGTTCAAAGTATGAAAAATCGTATGGACAAGACGTACTAAGGCGAGCGAGAAACATGTGGAGACAACCACATGTTAAAACTTTCTTTTTTAATCTTCATACGGGAGCCTTGCCAGTTGGTTAACGCCTCGGATTCACGGCGCGGCGGTTCCACGTTCGATTCCGCGCGCTGGACTTTTTCTTCTGGGATTTTTTGCTCTATTGCGTTTTCATATATATATATAGATACGTACACACATAGGGTGCATGACATCGACGCTGACGCTCACGCCAACGCCAGCGGCAAAATTCCGCTGAGAGTGCCCATATGATCGCTATCGCTATAAAAAGATGGGTTTTACTCAACACCAAGAAAACAAAAGTATAAACTACACTCCTGCATTGCTTGCATTCATTGTAGGTAATAGCAATCTCACTCCACCGACCGCGGCTGGCCAGTTTCGGCATGCGCGAGGTGCAAGACCCCCGTGGTTAAAGAGAAACTTGAACATGTATGAGAAACTTTGCTTCTTTGGTGTTTGCCACGACAGGGCGCGACGGATAAGGCGCCCGCAAAGGCAAAAGTCGCTGCGCCGAAGGAGAAACGGAGTCCGTTTCTCCATTCTCGCTCCCTTTTTGTATTGTATAGGCCGATTTGTGTACTACCCATCGTTCTCGTACTGGCTGACGCGCCGTGCGTTGCCACTCACACTGTGGACACTAACTGCCCAGATCCCTCCAATGTATTTATAGGAAATCTGCGGTGCAAATAACCTCGCCATTCTATAACCATCATTGACGTAATATGCATGCCCAGGCCACCTCTAAAACAGTGTGCTATCTTCCGTTTTAACGCAGCCGCAAAAATAGTGAATATTATTTATATTATCTGAATGGAAACATTTTAAATATTTAAAAGCTAAATTCGCAAAATTGACAAATATTTAAACTTTTAAACGATAATCAGTTAAAACCTTAAGATAACAATCCACTCATTCCTAGTACTTTCTAAAACAACTTAGGGGCCCTTCAAACGGCATTTCAATTTAGAAATTGTACATCCGGCAATTGAGTTCATAACAGGGTGTCTATCTTCTCAGGCATTCGTATTCGGTTTTTCTGCAAAACTTATGTATCAGAACACTGCTAGAGATAAAACAAGAGAAAAAAAAACGAAACAAAAACTGAGCTTTCACAAAAGTCTAACGCATATTCTACCTTTCCTAAAAGTTATGGTATATGTAGAAACAAGTGTCCACGTCGCTATCTTTCGTGTTTTGAATAACAAATTTTTGCAGGAAAATATCATCTAATTAACTGTCGTTCAGCGAAAATTTGGAAATATTAAAGTTAAGCCCGGACTTTATGGACTTGGTTACTGAAGCTCACGGCTCAGTACATTCCTCGCGCTTAATGTTCGAGGCCCTGTGCCCGTTGTTTCCTAAGAAAACAGTAGAAAGAGCGAACTGTCCTGATTTATTGAGGGCCCTTCACACAGGTGTCTGTACTAGTTCGTATACACGTATAGCAACAATTTGCTCAATGATTCTGCGTTCAAACGAATAGAAAAATAGAGAGATTGATTGAATAAATAAAAGAAGAAAACAATAAAAGATCAAAATAATTAACACGCAAGCAGCTCAAATGCAATAAATGTCCAGCTGATTAATTCGCTCATTGTCTGATAAAAAGCATGGTGGTGGGATTCACTTAATCGAACATATAGGTCAGCGAATAAACCGGTGAATGGATGAATGATCGAGTGAACAAGGTGGCGGCGGGCGCGGTTCATATTTTTGCGAACGGGGAGACAACTCGGGAGCATGGTGTGGCTACCGCCGACAGTCGCGCCCCCTGGCAAACGCCGTGCGCTGGCGCCCTCGTAAAGAGTGAGTGCTGCGGGAGAGAAGGACAAGGGCGAACAAAACAGCAGGGAAAGGCCTCCCCCGGACTCGTAGCGAAACGCCGTCTCCAGAGCGCGGTTGCAGCCCGCTGTGCGTCCCGCCAAAGGCGCGGTCCGTTCCCGTCGGCTTCATCCATACGTCTGCGAGAAGGAACCCCACCGTCTTGCAACGTTTGTGCGCTGCGGCACTCGGTTCTGTTCTTCAAATGTTTGGCGTGTTTTCCGTCGGTGCATTCAGCGTATCGCCAAGTGCACGGACTTCGTGAAAAAATATCGCTAAACTCTGGACTCGTTATACCTGTTGCTTCGAACTTCACAGACTGTTCGGAAAAAGCTCTGCTTCATATTCGCAGTGTTTTTTAGCTACTTTGTTAAATACAACAGCAAAAAGTTATTGCGAACAGTTCAACGCGATTCTCTACTATACTTCCTCGTGGTACGAGACAAGATCAGTTCGACCACATACCTTTATTCCTTTTTTTTTTCTTGGGTGTCAGCAAAAAGCAGAAGACTCCAATACTTCCAACAGTTTCTTTTTTTTCTCAAGTACGTTTTTTAATTATTGAACAAGTAGCACAAGGTGTAATTTTTTATGTATGTGTGTGGACTACTCGTTGCACAAGCTTTGCTGTCAATCGTGCGCCGAAGTGTGGCAGAACGCAAAGAGGACTTTTCATCATATTGCCCGTAAGTACAGTAGTTCTTAGTCAAAGCGGCAACTTAAAAGTGACTTCACAAACACGTCACCTGACCTCCTTAACACTTTCTTCAGTGACATCAGAACAGTGGTTACCGACGACAGTCACATTGTCGAGCCAAAGTATTCAACAGTATTTAGAAACGCTGCTACACGCATCCTGCTCAGTTACTGGAAACGGTCTTGATAGAGTGGCCTGTTGTGTTGCACACGGCATCATTTATCAAGTGACTGTGACGATATCTATCTGTTAAAGTACTGCTGCTGGCAGCAGACCTGAATCTCAAGCTCTTATGAAGGAGGCTCGTTGAAGCACTCTTTATTACAGGAAATTTGAAGGAAGTCCCAAAGTAGGAAAAAGATCCTTCAGTTTCAAATTTACGAGGGGCCCTGATGATGGACTTTCCGGCGATGCCGCTGCTTCCGGTTTCAGATGTTCCAACCACTAGCGTCAACGTTTCGGTGGCTATGGGTCACGCAGGCACGGACCCCACGGTTTTCACAGGGTCCTGGGCGCCATTTCAAGAAAATGCGACACTGGCCACGTTGCGGGCGAATCTTACGGCTGACGATTATCCCCCCATGAACGCCCTGGGCTTCGAGCTGCAGGCGTTCCTGATCGCGCTGTACAGCTTGACCGCACTGCTGGCGCTGGGCGGCAACGTGATGGTTATCGTGGTGCTCCTGCTGGGCCGTCGATCGTCACGCGAACTCAGACTGTTCCTGGTGAACCTGGCGCTGTCGGACATCGCCATGGCCGTGTTTTCCATTCCGTTCACCTACACCGACTTCATGCTAGGTCGCTGGATCTTCGAGCCCTTCTTCTGCCCCGTCGTGCTCTTCATGCAGCATGTCTCAGTCATTGTGTCTGTCTACACGCTCACCGCCATCGGGGTTGACCGGTGAGTACTTCTGAGTAATTATTACGCGCAAGTAATGTATACGCCTACTTTTGCCGCAAGTGAGTCATCTTCCGTCGAGAAGTTCGGACACTTCACAATCTCCGTTACAGCTGAACATACACTCTGCGTTTTACACGTAGAATTCCATCAATGAACTGAATCATCACTGTTCGCCCTTCATGCACTATTGGTGTTGAAATTTTCGTTTTGTCGTTATCGTCTCTGGACATTGCTTTCACCGTCTTAATTAGCTCTCTGACGTCAATCTTCCAGCTTCCTCTGAGGGATTTCTAAGAACGCATGCGATGTGCATTTTTTGTTAAACTTTCGGAACTTTAGTTTACCGTCAACGTGCGATCGTAGGAACTAAAACAGATAGATCACCAGAAAATGGTTACTTCTGGCATGCGGCTGGAACGGGAAATCAATCACCTAAAAATTGCGCTTGGGGAAGTACTGCAAACGACAGTTTTTTTTTTCGTCTGGCTCAAAACAGAATTTTTTTACGTTAAATAATTATGAGACTTTTTTGCTTTGTAGGGATGAAAATGTTCGTTCCATTAAGCAGTTTTGGTCACTTTAGGATTCCATGCAGCTAATGTCATTGCGTGTTTTTGCACAGGTCAACATGCTTAACATTTTCGCTGGACTAGTCGAAAATTTCGCACGCAATTTGGTTTAGTAACGATGCTCACTATGACTTAATATTTTTTACAGCGATTTCCACCGATGTAACGTCTGATAATTTTCGCAAACAGGTACTTAGTAAAATTAACACATTTTTGTTTCATAAGGCTAAGATATTTCTGTAAGTCATTGGCATTAGGTACTATTTAGTAATAAAAGAACTTAATGAGGTGTTTGGTGCATGCACCCTATGACAAGAGATTACTCGTCTTGCCAAAAATATTAATGAATAATTCTAGTTTGTCTCAATAGGTTTCTGTAAGCTGATATACAATGGAGCACATGTTAGGTACCTGCACAATCGACAGAAATTTAAACAATGACAGATTCAGTTATTTCCAGAGCTCAAAATGACTTTTTCATGACATGCGTTTAAATTACTTGTGGCAATAGCATATCAATCTATCTTTCTCCCTTTCTTTACCTTAAGCTATCTTTGGACGTATTTTTTGACAGGAAAGTGAAAATGCAGAAAGGAATATTCTTACTGGATTTTTGCTACTCTTGGAATTCTGCTGTAGAAAAGCGACAACATTTACGCGTCTGCAGACACTTCTGCCGTAACTTCGTTACAGGGAAAAACATTGAAAGAGTGTAATATCATTTATTAGATCGGTTATTGCGGCAGGCATCAAGCAGTACAGCAGTACTTCGACATGCTAATATCTAAATATATTTTTCCACAAGGCTCTAAATTATATTATGAATACTGTACACTATAACTGTGCACGTCAAGCTTGTATATAGGGTTTGCCGCAGCACCCTTTTGGAGAGTTGCTTTGTTTTATTTAATTGTGATAATTCCTTCAAGATTAAAATCACCGTCGCTTTTTCTAAAAGCACTATATGGCTTGACGTGACACATTACTTGAAATATCAATTTCTTTTCCTCGTAATCTGAATTTCCGACCGTAATTAACCAATAAGGCACACAATATCACGTTGGGCTAGCTGTGCTTTTTTCTTGACGCTGTGAAACACAGCTTAACAAGAGTGATGAAGCAAAATAAATAATCGTTTGTACGAATATATATATATATATATATATATATATATATATATATATATATATATATATATATATATATATATATTCGTGCAACCGATTATTTATGTCACTTTTTCTAAGAGCACTATATGGCTAGACGTGACACATTACTTGAAATATCAATTTCGTTTCCTTTTAATCTCGATTGCCCGACAGTAATTAACCAATAAGGCGGACAATAGCACGTTGGGCGAGCTGTGCTTTTTTTTTGACGCCATTAAACACACCTTAACAAGAGTGATGAAGCAAAATAATTAATCGTTTGTACGAATATATATATATATATATATATATATATATATATATATATATATATATATATATATATATATATATATATATATATATATATATATATATATATAAGCAGCATTATGCTTAGTCATAAGGACTAAGCATAATGCTCAATTTTGATTGAGCACCCTCCTGTCACGCGTCATCGAGCGTATTGGACTGACACGTTTGTAGCATGACGAAAGTGGGCCAACAGTACGAACAAGTTGGCCTACGTGCGCGATATTTTTACGAATGCTCTGTAAATTACATCAACACTACGTTCACGGTTTTTATGGCCAAACGAAACACTCTCATGTGTTGAGTATATCTATGCGACGGGAAGATCACTCATGATGATCGCAGTGAAATTAGGCAAGTCAAGCCTGCCATAACCAATGGAGTTAAATAAGCAGTTGTTTACCCGAAGGTACTCATAAAATATAAAGGAGTCATTGCGTGGTTCTCTCTTCGGATACTGCTTTATTATTGCGTTTTACGGTACCAAGTGTGTGTTGTGGGTGTTCATACCATATTGGGAACAAGTATTACCTGACGCAAAGACTATTTATGGCCTAAATGTTACATTAGTGGGCTTCAACGCCTGACGAAGTTCGTTCATTTGCTTTCAAATCGCTAGTTTTCTATACGTATTTAGCTTTTTGTGTTTTTATCTTCTGCCATGCGTTCATATCAGTATTCTTTATTTTCATGAAGCGCAGGATTACGCTAGAATCGTGAACGGTCAACTCACGCTCGCTTTCACCCGCAATGAGCATTGCATGTATGCAGGAGTATACAAAATGACAACGACGAAAGCACTGCATCATAGTAGAAAGCCGTGCGCTAGTAGCAGACAAGGAAAAAAATCACAAGTACCATGTGTACCTTGAACTGGTGGCGCAGCCATCAGATGGCATAGCAGGCACGTCACCCACCAAATATTTATTTCGCCGTGGCAAACAGAGCGAACAATGACCATTTATTAGAAGTGCCCCCCCACCCCTCAAAAAAAAAGAAAATTCTGCCTACGCCCTTGTGTGAAACTGACGTGTGTTGCACTGTGTACGAGTGGTTCTCTCCTTATCTCCATTTTCGGCGCTGCAGTGTTCAATTACGAGATTATGCTCCCCCCCCTCTCCATAGCATGCGGGCGTCCGAATGCAGAATCACCAAGCTTTCGCAAGTTGTCGACAAAGATGACAGGGAAAGAATGGCGTACAGTACCTTCGTACTATGGGTTAAAAAGGGAGCCTCAAGTGGGGTTTGTAAGGCTTTCTGTCCCGCACGGAAAGGCACTTACTTCACTGCTATGTTAACCCGTTTAAACACGATAAAAGAAGAAAGATTATTTACGTTTGCTTTCTCAAAACTGTTCTTCGCTACTTGTCCCATCATTAGTGCCATGTTAAGCTCATAGAGTGCGCGCCATTCACGCCCTTGAATTACCAGGCGTGTGGTGATAACGCGATTTAACGCACGTGACACAGACAATAATGTTGTTTTCTTTAAGAAAGACGCCCCAAAACACCATTTCCACCCAATGTTTCTTTTTGTCTTTTTAGCATGATAGTGTTAAACAACTCGTTGCGCAGAAATTCTGGCGTCAGCATGGGCATCGTTAGTCTTGAATGAAAAGTCATCATCTCGTTTTTATTTTTTCAAAAATGTAGAAGGATGCAAATACTCAGAATGCAGCCAAATGTGATAGCTTCATTGATACAAGTCACTTTCAACTTCCTCAATTACATTGTAGCATTCCTCAATGCGAACTTCTGTAGTAAAATCACCCTATAGAGATTATGCGCCTAAGTGGTTGAAGTACGCCCTAGCCATAAGATATTACTATCACGTTCAAGCCCTAAAGGCGAATATTAGGGGTACACCAATTTCTTTGTTAGAAATAATACAAAATGATTATAAAAGAGTGATGCTCTGCGATAGGTATGCGAAGGGTTCTCCAGCCGTAATGCTATTTCCTTTGTCAAGCTACATGCGATGAAATCAAGTAATACACTAGCAGAATTCAATGTTGGGATAGTATGGGTATGTGTCAATTCAATAGTGAAGTGATTGCCAAAACCATAACCACGCAAATGAAGAAAACAGACACCGCACGAGATTGTCTAATTCCGAGAACGGATACACACAAGGCATAAGAAGAAGGAAAGAAGGTGAAGGGATCGAATGGCTCCTTTGTTAAGCAGAGGCATGCGAAGGACATGAAATTATGTGGGCATATATTTATAGATTTAGTTGAAACTTGTAATAAGGGGATGAAGAGAAGTGAAGATCAACAATAAAAACAAAACATACAACTTTCATAATGAAAAAAAAACGCATTACAAGAATGAAACTCTATTTGCTAAAGTATCTCTGCATTTGGGTTAGTTGGTATTTCTTCGTCTTGAATTTGAACGGTGCGCCAAAAGAGCCAAGTCTCAGAAAGCGCAATCGCCACTCAATAAGTATGTGCGTTTCTCTATTTTGTTGTCGTGTAGTTTCTTTTTGTGTGCCGTATAAATTCAAGGAAACTATCTCATTGATTTCAAGCTGCATTTCGGAGAAACAGTACGCCCATTTCCGCAGCCTCCTGACGAACAGATAACAGTACACGTCGTTCATGCTTCAATCATGAGTGACTTGACAGAGGCTATTTCTAACCGCTTTCCAGCAATTCTTTTCTTCTATGATTGTTAGCAAATTGAAGGCAATGCGACTATTCTGAAACAGAGGGTGGTTTTTGACGTATGGGGCTTGTTTCTAAAGACCTTTATTACATTGCTTTTCAAACAACATTCAGTCTTAGGGCTGTATGGCTGCTCAATCGACGCCCAGCAAGCCCTTTCCACCGAAACGGGCTTGTAATGTTTCAGGGCGCATCTGCGTGCACGGACGAGCCTTCCACTGTGCTAGGTTTGCTACGCTTTTGTGCTTTTGTAAAGGTGAATGGCAGCTAGCCATATTTGGTGCCCCGTTCACGAACGATTGCCATTTATTTCCAAGTGCGACCACAAAGCAAACTTCGGCCAACGTGTCGCACATGTCTGATTGAACCTCGGTTTCGCCTTTCAATCGCATCACTCTCTACGCCGAGGAGAAGCAATGGACTAAGTGTGTTGGGCGAATACCAATTAGCCGACATGTCAGTGAAAGCCACGCATGGCTCACAGAGCTGCTTCTTTTGCAGGAAATCAGTGGAGACGAGGTCCTCAGTAGACGCCCTGTGCACGAGCGTGTTAGGTCCGAGCTCAGGATTAAACGGGTAACTTAACGAGAAATTCACGACGCACTTTTCGACAAAGGCTTTGGGTGAGAGCGTTGTGACAGCAAAAAATTCGGCAGATCCCTCGTACCTGGGAATCGACGTTATGCGAAGCATGCGGAGGGAAGGTGACCGTGTTGCAATTTTTTTATTGAGCGACACGCCAATAACTGACGCTAATTATATGTACAAATGTTGCATGCACAGATATATGTGGAAGAGTTGAGATGTTTATATAACCAGTTTGCACTTGCGCAACGATGCCAACTGGAACATGCGTGTTGGAAACACGAGAAGCTGATATGAAGCGCTGATGCTCGCGAGGATGCTGGCCCTTGACAATGCTACACAAAGCAACTTCAGCGCATGGCAACTAACCACAAATGACGTTAACCGGACGTCACGGCTGTATCAAAGGATTACATATGTAATGCCTATAAAAGTGGGTAGGCAGCACTGCAATCACTATTGGCGTTTCACAAAGATTAGCGTCTATTTGAAAAGTAGTTCTGAGACCTGGCGTATCGCTGTGGTAAAATGCTTCATTGCCACTCAGAATGCTTGGTTTTCTATTCCAGCTGGAACCTGACATTTATTTTTTACGTTCGCCACGTCAACGCGTCCGATGTCGTGTATTTCTTAACGATCGCGCTTTAAAATTACCCATGTGTGCTCTCGTCGTTCCTGGGTAGATACTAAGTGTCAATCACCTGTGGCACATGCACGCATACCAACGACACATACCCGTCCATGGGTATGTGCCACTATCGGGTGGGAAGGGTTCGACGACGTGTGCGATGGGATTGTGACATTATTCATGTCTTGAACAGCACGCTATATTCGTCAAACCATATTATCATCCCATGCTAATTTTGGTTCACGCCAAGTTAAGGGGGTGACCACGAGAGCACCCAGACGTAAGCGGCCACATAGATTGCTAGATAGATAGAAGGATGCGCTCAAAGTCGCCGAAGTTCATTAAGAAATGCTTCGCATTAAAAAAAAAAACGTGCAAACTTGCATAAAGAAATTCTCAGGACTGATGAAGTGCACTAACACAGTCTTTGTTGCTAAGTTTCCATTGCATTCCGGAGCCCTCTAATACGGCGTCTCTCATAATCATATGGTGGTTTCGGGACGTTAAACCTCACATATCAATCAATCAATCAAGTTTTCATTGCAGTTCTTCGTTTGTACGCCCGGCCGCTTACTTTTTTCAGCTCGCGCTCTCTCTTTCCCTGTATTACATGCCTGTTTTCATTTCTGGGATGCTGCTTTGTCCTGAGAGCATGAGCGCCTGTCACGCGGTATTTCTTTCACTTTCCCAACAGTTCGCCAAGCAAGAACTTCTTGTTACGGGAAGTGCACAGGTCGGGAGCTGTAATCTCACCTCCTTAGAAACGGTGTGCATGTTTGGGGGGGGGGGGAGCAACAAGATTTATTAAGCAAAATTTTTTTTTCACTTTATCTAACATCTTTTGTTCACATGTCTTCATTCTCGTGTCATGTATTTGAGTTTTTCTTATTGCGGGCACATTTCTTAAGAACGTTTTTGGAATCTTCTGTCCAAATGTCTACAATGGCAAATGTGTGGGTGGTATGGATGACAATGATTATATTAATGTTACAGCGTTAAAGAGCCTGTTTCTCAGAATTTCCGTCGTCGGTGTCGTTGAATGTGAGCGAAAAATTATCTTGTGCGTGGCAAGAATATTGAGAATTATAAAAATAAACTAATTAGAAAACTTCTGGGACCTAGTGGTTCATCGAACTTGGGCTGTTTGCGTGGCAAGCGGATGTTGTACCACATAGCCGCGCTTCCGCTGCCTTAAAAAGTGAAAACAACTTTCTTTACTTTGAAATACAGTGAAAGTAGCCTGCTTTACAACCACATGCGTTCTGTATAAATGCTTCTCAATACAACATGAATTATAGCAGAAATAACGCGTAGTAAAACCATACATTGCCATTGCGCATTAAAACATGTGATTATCATAAAGTCTTGATGGTTTAAAGCGAGTCACCCACTACAAAAGGCACAAGTGTTACTTCGCCTATTCCCTTAAGGCCACGTAGTGGGTGCATAGCAAGTTTGAAAAGTTTTCATGCACTGAATGTATGAAGTACAAACTAGGGACAGGATATTGCTATCGCATACAACACCTAAAGGCGAATTTAAAGGGGCCATAAAACACATTATCAAGCAATCATTGCGTGAATTTACTGAAAAAGTTTAGTGCCTCACGAATTCAACGCCACAAAAATTTTTAAATTCCACCCAGTGCGAGTGGAGTTACAAATATTTGTCACATGCTGCAATTTCAATCTTTCTTCTCCCATCCTAGCGAAAGCGCTGGAAGATAAGCAGGTAAGGATGGCAAGGGCAAAAAAAAAAAACGGCACGGAGACCTCGTGACCTTGAGCACCTTTTCTCTTTTTTTTTCTTCGAATGCACAGCTTTTTGTTATGATCGCACACGCGCACGTGAACTAGTCACGGCCTCCCGCGGCGATCTCTGTAACGACCAAGCGCGCCATGTTCAAATCAACGAATGACTGATAGATGGGCTACTTACGAGTGATTTTTGGGCGTCTTCCGTGAGTTTTTCAGAGAAGAAAAGTTATTTTTGGCTGAATTTGATAATTTATGGCGAATTCCATGCCGCGTGCTGCGCTAAAATATTTGGCTCACGTGTTGTCGGGAGTCTCTACTGCCGATCGGCAGTGCCCTCTGACCCTACTCGAAAAGTGTGTGAGGACCCGTTTAAAAAATCCTAATTATTTTTATTAAATGACCAAGCACTTGAATGCTTATTCCGAAAGGAAACTGTCTATTCATTCCTATGTCAAGCAAGAGAAATCGTAGGCGTGAGCATGAGGGGAGAGTGAGAGGGGGGCCAAAAGCCAGCCTTATGTAATCACATGATAGAAAAGGGAAGCGCTGCGACGAACCTTCTCTTCCTCTCTTGAAGGGGAACCGTGAACGGTTATGTATAAAATATGTATGAATATATATAAGGCGAAATAAATTTTCTTGTGATGCTGGGTTTTCAACGAAGGCCATCCCTGTCCGAAGACAAGTGCCTTACGCATTGGGCTACACACTCACTCGTGCCGAAAGTCAATACAAATAAAACTCAATTCAACAAAATGTTGACCATGCTTCCTTTAGTTGGTTAAATCAGGAAGATTGTGCAACTGATGTGGAAATTTTTTGTCCTTCAAAACCTGAAATTGTAGCGTAGCGGCACCCGAAAACAGTCGCAACATTTTAATCGCCACTACCACCCATCTGTGCGCATGAAAAATTCGTGAGGGAAGCTCAGACATGGAACCTTCTTAGTAACGGGTGTTAGAGATGGATTGGATAGTTACGTGGTGTTTATCAAGCTTCATATGTCCAAAAGTGGGAAGAAAGAATGCACTGAGTGTGTCAGCAGGCAGAGCTAGAACGCTCCGAGGAAGCGATCAATGCTCTCGGTCGCATAAACCAATAAATTAACAAAAGCAACCTCTATGTTCCTGTGGGGCATTTACATGCACAATGAAATGCCAACACCATCTGGTTCCCCCAAGAGCTGCCGACGTGCGTGCATTGTTGTGGGCTCGAACCTTGTCAGAATAAAACTATAAGCGTGACTGAATGCTACAGGTTTCAACATAACACCCTTGTGCGGCCCACCTGAATAACATTTCTCAGATATATATTAGAAACATGTAACCTCATGTTTCACTCAATTATTTCCTAAAAAGCTTTATTATACCATGTTAACTTCTTAGCTGACAATGAATGCTACCTACTGAAACGTAGGTGAATTCATTATATATTTGAATTCGCAAAGTCGGGTCTTGTTAAATAAATTCTTAACCGTACTCCCGAGGAATTTGAACGCGTTACATGATTAAAACAATTGTAAGAGTAGGACACTTCCTATAAATATTTTCGAACTAATACGTGATCGGGGAATTTTCTTTTACAATATGTGAGGTCCTCATGGCGTATTGCATGCACCAGAAAAATTCCGTCTTTAGGGAAATTTGATGAAAAAGTTGTCATTTGGTGGTCACAAGAAGCGCTTTTCATGGCGCGGTTCTTGACACTGAGAAACACACGAAAGATGATGAGGAAACACGCCGTGCCTAATTCTATAACCATCCGACAGCAGCGTTTCATATAAGTCCGTAATCATAGAGTTTCCTATAATCAACTCTATACGCTTACGCATCACTTAGACAACTCACGAAAGACCTCCATGTGATTCTTTTATCAGACTTTGCATGGATTCTAATAAGTACTGCAGCGTAGGACACAAGTTTGTTTAATGGGTGCGTTTTAATAAATTTAAAAAGCTTAATCAACTGTGGGAGAAAATAACTTAGGAGTAAATACACATGTCTGCGGAGTGCGTCAGTCTATCCTGATCATCATCAGCCTGACTATGCCCACTGCAGGGCAAAGGCTTCTCCAATAATCCACCAATCAACCGAGTCTTCTACATTCTGCTGCCACGCTATACCTGCAAACTCTTTAATATCATCGGCCCACCTAACTTTCTGTCTTCCCTTCGGCGTTTTCATTCTCTGGAAATCTAGTCATTTACCTACAATGACAAGTGGTTATCCTGCCTACGAGCTACGTGCCCGGCCCACGTTCTTTTCTTCTTCTTGATTACAACTATGATATTGTGAAACCTGGTTTGTTCGCTGACCCACTTTGCTCTATTCTTGTCTTTTAAAGTTACACCTATCCATTTTCCTTTGCTTCGCTCACTGGGTCATCCTCAATATAAGCTTAACCTACTTTGTAAGCCTCCCGGTTTCTGTTCCGTAGGCAAGTACTGGCGAGATGCAGCTATAATATACCTTCCTTTTGAGGCTTCGTGGCAGATGACCATAATGATTTGATAATTTTTTCCAAATGTGACCAACACCTCGCTTATTCTTCTGGTTTTTTTTGCTCTCATGTGTCGGCTCCATGGTTACTGCCTATTTTAAGTAGACATATTCCTTTATAACTTCCAGCGTCCCTCCACCTTTCACAAAGGGCTGTTTACTGCCAATACATTTACACAATAGATTAGTTTTGTGCATATTAGATTTTAACCGTAATCTTCTGCTTTCTGTCTCCAGTTCAGTAATCATGAGCTGCAAGTCGTCTCCTGAGTTACACATCAACGCAATGTCATCAGTGAATCCCAGGCTTATAAGATACTCTCCAATAACTCTTATCCCTAACTCTTCCCAATCGAGCCTTTAGAAAACCTCCTGTAAATGCGCTGTGATTAGCACAGGAGAGATTGTGTCTGACTGCCATACACCCTCTTTTATTTAGATTCTGTCGCTTTTATTATGGAGAACTATAGTAGCTGTGGAATTACTGTAAATTTCTTCCATGTAAATATTTGACAGAAGTCTGCCTGGCTGGGTATGAAAAGTGGTAAATGATTTAAACTTCTGCAAAAATTTTTGAAGAAACACGACATTTCGGAACCGACTTGGTTCCTTCCTCGGAGATTCCTTCCTGCAGAACTACGTAGCAGGGGTGTCTTCAAAGCACTCAAAGGGAGAGATAATCACCCCCCTCTCTATCTCTCTCTCTCTCTCTTTCCCGTTTACTTGGAGCGCATTCCATGCGTATACTTTGAGGAGAAGGGCTCCGAGAGAGCGGTTGATAATTTGGGCTGTCCGCTGTATGCCACGACTCGAGTAGTAACCTTCTCCTCCAGTTCGTCTCGCTTTCAAGGATGGTCGTCACTTCGAAATTTATCCGGTGGTCATCCGCTTTTTGTAGAGCTTTCGCACATCGCTGACGGGAAGAAGTCCTAAGCGAGGCGTTCATTCAAGCCTCTGGAGCGCATCGCCGTCATTTTTCTGCCTCCTTCTGACATCTACCTATGAAGAATACTTTGTATGCTGCATATTCTGCAGTGTGCGCGTGTGCGTGTGTGCGTGTGCGTGTGTCTGGATGCCTGCTTTATAGAGCAGGCATCCGGACACATCCAGGCTCACGTTTGTTTACCACAAGTTGTAGTCAACAGCCCTCCGGGTGTTGTTCATTTGACGGGATGCTCAACCGTTAAAAAACACAGCAATTAAGGTTACACAAAAAATGACAGAAAAACGAGCACGTGCGCTGAACCAACTTGCTCTCCTCAACAGTTTCTTAAGGGAAGCGCAAGTATGATGAAGATATCTGATGTGGAAAACTATCAATACCAGCAAATCGTCAAGAGTATTCGCTATTGTCACGTAGAGAAACGCAGTGAGAGTGGCTGTCACATTTTTGTGAGCAGATGCCACTTGTTACCGCAGGCGCTTCCAACCATTTTTTTTGTATTCCCGGCTGCGCCAGTATTAGGTTATTTCAAGCTGGCATGACGCATAAGAAAAACGAAAGGAACCGCTTTCTAGCAGTGTTGCTTAATGGTTCCCCCGCGGCTACGGCAAAGCGTGCAAAACCTCAAAGATGCCACTCCAGTCTCAACTGCGGTCAAAGCCGAACACAGCAGACACTGGCGAGAATTCTCCATGCTTTTCCCTAAAACCATATATATATATATATATATATATATATATATATATATATATATATATATATATATATATTGAGGAAGAAAAAGAAGAACAATACGCCGTCGTGTGCCATCTCTTAAACAGAAGACTCGAGCGGCGAGCTGTTGGCCCTAACGCTGTGATTCCTGTGTCGGTCGTTGCTGCCTGCTTTCAGTATCAATAGCCCTGCTGTGCAATTGCGGTTTACACCAATAAACCCCGTTTCAATTTCAATATATATATATATATATATATATATATATATATATATATATATATATATATATATATATATATATATATATATATATATATATATATAGATATATATTGTAAAGGCAGCAGCATCGAGTGTGCAGCAGTGGCTCGAGCTCGGAAATTGCGGCTGGTGCATCGCCTTCCAAGCTTTCCAAGCATCAACCTTTCTGCTTAATAAATCTCCTTTATAATTGGTGGAGGTGCTGGGTACCGTCCCTTACACCTTCCCGCTACCATCCTGAAACTCCGTTCTCGACGGCTACCTTCTGCTATGCCGGACGCCGATCAGCAGACGCTTCCATCTCTTCCGGCCACCTGTCCAGGCAGTGTTCCTCAGCGGGAGCCTCCAATCTTCAGTGGAACAGATGACAACGACGTTGAAGATTGGCTCTCGACTTTTGAACGGGTGAGCGCTTTAAACAGATGGACGGACGCGGACAAAATGACACGCGTGTCGTTCTACCTCGCGGGTGTAGCCAGCCTTTGGCTTAGAAACCACGAGGCAGACATCCGAACGTGGCCGCAATATAAAACGTCGATTGAATCAGTCTTTGATCTACCTGCCGTCCGAAAACTTCGTGCCGAGCACCGTTTACGCACACGCGCACAAGAAACGGGTGACACCTTCACAAGTTACATAGAAGACGTCGTCGATTTGTGCAGACGCGTGAACGCCGAAATGACGGAAGCTGAAAAATGTAAGCACATCCTCAAAGGGATTGACGACGACGCTTTTCAAATGCTCTTGGCGAAAAGCCCGACCACTGTTAACGACGTAATTAGCCTCTGCCAAAGCTACGATGAATTGCGAAAGCAGCGAGCTCTGACAAGACGTCCTCCAGCGCACGATTTGGCATTGCTGTCTAGTGTGATCAGTGGTCATGACCAAGTGTCACTAATAGCCGAAATAAAAGCATTTGTCCGCGAAGAAGTTGCACGACAGCTTTCCTTGTTGCCTTTCACACCAGAAGCTACCACAACTTTACCATAATCTCTACGTGACGTCATTCAAGGAGAGGTCGTCGAGGCCTTACCAGCTGCTCGCGAGCCTAATCTTGTGGCTGCTCCTCTCACCTACGCCACGGCTGCAGCCATGCCAACTTGCAAGGCGCCTCCGTTCCAGCCTCGCGCGAGCTATCCCCCAGCTCCAGTTCACTGGACCAGCACTAACACCGCCAACCCGTGGCGCACCCTCAACAATCGCCCGATATGTTATGCTTGTCGATACCCCGGACACGTCGCAAGGTATTGTCGCCGCCGGACGCATATCACCAATTGAAACCACCGTGAGCCTTTCTTCCCGCTTGACTCCAACGCGCGATACGGTTCCTCCACTCCAATGCCAGCCCGCTACCAGGACGACAACCGCCCTCGGTCGGGACGTCTTCGCTCGCCCTCTCCACGCCACTGCTCGCCTTCTCCTATGCGTCGACGGCCCGCGCCTAACGAGGAGGAAAACTAGACGACGCAGTTCCTGAGGCAAGAACCGCGCAAGTTTCGGTTTGCCCAAGTCTTCATTTGTCACCTACCAATGTTATTGATGTGTTCGTCGAAAATATCCCTACTGTCGCTCTTGTAGATACCGGTGCAGCTGTTTCTGTTATACATGCTGGATTTTGCCGCTCAATTCGTAAGGGTACGACGCCTTTCTCCGGATTATCACTTCGCGCAGTCAGTGCTCAACATGTTCAACCAACCGCAGTATGTACAGCCCGCGTGACAATTCAGGACGTTCTGTATACGATAGAGTTCGTGGTTCTTTCATCGTGCTCTCATAATATTATTTTGGGATGGGACTTTTTGTCGCGTCATAACGCCGTAATCGACTGTGCTAGGGCTGAGGTTGAATTTTGCTCACTGGATGACCAAGCGTCCGTCGGCAGCCAGTCTGCCGCTAAACTTGTCGTTAGCGATGACACCTACATCCCTCCATGCTCTTTTGCGTTCGTGCCAGTTTCATGCAGCACCATATCCGACGGCACGGAATTCTTCACACCGTCTCCAAAATTCGTCGCCCGAGAGCCCTCCCTCTGCCTTTTGCTGCTCTCGATCTTGTAGAAGGCTTAACCACAATGCCAATTTATAATCATGAGTCGTCGTCTTTATCCCTACTTTGTCACGAGTAGCCTTGGCCACGTCGAGACAATCAGTTCTTCCAGACTTATATCCGTCCCCGATGAGGTGCCTTCTACCTCCGTCTGTGAACTGGCTGTCGTCTCAGCGCCTGACTCAACGTCGGCAAACATATTTCAACCATTCATCGCTGCAGATTTGACATCTTCGCAGCGTTCACAACTCCTCACCATTCTTGACAGCTACCGCCATTCTTTCGACGTTGAACAACCATCTCTCGGCCGTGCCTTAGCAGTAGAACACCACATCGACACGAGGTCCCACTCACCGCTGCGACAACGACCATATCGCGTGTCCGCTACAAAACGCCGCGTCATTGCTGACCAAGTAGACGACATGCTTTGCAGAGGCGTCATTCGACCTTCACAAAGCCCATGGGCGTCTCCGGAGGTTCTCGTCAAAAAGGTCAAAAAGAAAGACGGTTCTATTCGTTTCTGTGTCGATTTCCTGCGATTGAACAAGATCACGCTGAAAGATGTCTATCCACTACCGCGCATTGACGATGCTTTGGACAGTTTGCAGGGTGCCGAGTTCTTTTCCTCGTTAGACTTGCGGTCAGGCTACTGGCAGGTGCCTATGGCGGAGGCCGATCGCCCCAAAACCGCTTTAGTCACGCCATACGGTTTATATGAATTCACCGTCATGCCCTTCGGACTTTGCAATGCCCCTGCAACGTTCGAACGAATGATGGACAACATCCTGCGTGGACTAAAATGGAAGATATGCTTGTGTTACCTCGATGATATCGTGGTCTTCGCCCCTAACTTTAACACACACTTACGTCGCCTTCAGCACGTCCTTACTTGCTTAACTAACGCCGGTTTGCAATTAAACTTCAAAAAATGTCGATTTGCCATGCGTCAACTGAATATTTTGGGCCACGTTGTTTCCAAGGAAGGCATCCTCCCGGATCCCGAGAAATTGCGAGCTGTTACGGCGTTTCCTAAACCTGCCACCATCAAAGAACTTCGAAGTTTCATCGGCTTGTGTTCGTATTTCCGGCGATTCGTCCGAAACTTCGCGTCTATTATATCACCTCTCACGCAAATTCTTAGCAGCTGTAAAGACTTGTTATTGTGATACCCTGCCTGCGACGAGGCTTTCACCACCTTGCGATGGCTTCTCACGACGCCACCCATTCTACGCCATTTCTATCTTGAAGCTCCAACTAAAATCCACACCGATGCCAGTGGTGTAGGCCTGAGTGCTGTGCTCGCACAGCGTAAACCGGAACATCAGGAATACGTCGGGGCATACGCTAGTCGCACACTTACCAAGGCTTAGAGCAACTACAGCGTCACAGAAAAGGTGTGCTTGGCCATTGTGTGGGCCCTTGGAAAGTTTCGCCCATATCTATATGGTCGTTCTTTTGACGTCGTGACCGACCACCACGCACTGTGCTGGCTTTCCACGTTAAAAGACCCATCTGGCCGCCTCGCTCGCTGGGCGTTGAAAATTCAAGATTACGACATACGCGTGGTTTATCGGTCAGGACAGAAGCATGCTGACGCCGACGCCCTTTCCCGTTCCCCCCCTGTCCCGGAACGCCACAGCTGACTCCGCTTGCGAATCCACATTGTCATCGCTTGACTTTGACACCATTTCTATCGAACAACACAATGACCCGTGGACTGCGTCTCTCCTCAATCATCTCTCCGACACTTCTGAACTCCCAAAGACGCGAACGCTTCGGCGCCAAGTTCCACACTTCTCAATACGTGGCACGCTTCTCTATCGACGCAACTATGCACCAGAGGGACGCAAGTGGCTGCTCGTCGTTCCACGAACCCTGAGGTTGCACATTTGTTCCTCTTTCCACGCTGACCCACAATGTGGCCACGCTGGAGTCTTCAAGACCTACGAAAGGCTTCGACATCGCTACTACTGGCGTGGTATGTATACCTTCGTCCGCAACTTCGTCCGCTCTTGTGCCGAATGTCAGCGCCGAAAATATCAACCACACGCCTCCGCCGGTGAATTGCAGCCTTTACGATGCCCTTCCCGACCCTTCGAACGGGTTGGAATAGATATTTATGGGCCACTTCCATTGACTCCGACTGGCAACAAGTGGATGATAGTTGCTATCGACCACCTAACGCGCTATGCTGAGACCACTGCTCTTCAAACGGCTACAGCACAGGAGGTTGCCACTTTCCTACTGGGTCATTTTGTGTTGCGTCATGGAGGCCCTCAAGAGATCCTCAGTGACCGCGGCCGCTTCTTCTGGTCCGAGGTCATTGAAAAATTGCTCGCTGAGTGCGCTATTGTACATAGCACATGTACCACTTACCACCCTCAAACCAACGGGGCTACCGAGCGCTTTAATCTTACTCTCGGTGACATGCTATCTATGTATGTGACGCCTTACCACTCTAACTGGGACTTAGTCCTCCCATTCATTACATACGCCTATAATACGGCAACGCAAGCGACAACAGGCTTCTCCCCTTTTTACCTCCTCTACGGCCGTCACCCCTCCCACACCATTGACACCATTTTTCCCTATCGACCGGACGCGTCCGAGTGCCTACCGATCTTGGACGCCGCCAGACACGCAGAAGAATGCCGCCAGTTAGCTCGTCGCTTTACCTGCGATGACGAAAACAGGCAAAAAGCAATTCATGATGCCCAGACCTCAACTCCCGTTTTTCTTCCGTGTGCTCTTGTATGGCTGTCAGTGCCGCATCGCACACCTGGGCTCTCTTCCAAACTTCTGCCAAAGTACGATGGGCCATATCGTATTCTCGAACAAACTTCGCCAGTAAACTACCTCATTGAGCCTCTTACGCGACCATCAGACTTGCGACGTCGCAACCGTGAGGTTGTACACGTCCAGAGGCTCAAGCAGTACCACGGTTCAACGCCGCCTGCAACGGACTAAGTCGCCAGGATGGCTCCTTTTTTTCTCCATGGGGCCATTGTAAAGAAGAGGAAGTACTCCGGCGCAGAGACAGCAGCATCGAGTGTGCAGCAGTGGCTCGAGCTCGGAAATTGCGGCTGGTGCATCGCCTTCCAAGCTTTCCAAGCATCAACCTTTCTGCTTAATAAATCTCCTTTATAATGTATATTAGTAAGGTACAATTTCACAGACCCGAAAACACCACTCTTACCGGGAGACGATGTTTGGTAAGGGAGGAAATGCGCGAAAAGATAATCACGATGGTGACGCCGCCCTGAGATTGCCGCGCCAGAGACCGTAACGTTAAAAATTTTGACGACGTCTACTGGGTCCTCCGCAGTTTTAAATCGGTAAAAATAAAATACATCTTCAACTCTGGGTGTCATGAATTTAACGTAATAAGATTTAAAAGAATTTCATCGAGCTCTTGTTGCAAAAACACTAAAAATACATTTTAACATTCGTGACATTACGTACGTGGTAGCAATTGGGCCCCAAATTTCAAAGTAAAACTTGAGCCTTAATTTTCTCCGCTAATAAAAAAACATATGATAGCAAAAATTGTGACAGTACAGTTCTGAGAGTAGAGTTTATCAATCTAAATTCAGTCATTATTTACTTTTAGTGCAGTATTAAGTCAAAAGTATCAAGTGCCCTAGGAGACTGGCCATGAGAACACGGCACGCGTAACAGAAACTCGCGTGAGGTTAGTTTGATCAAGATTGAACAAAACGCACCGTTAAATACGTAGTGGCACCCAAGTACCGTGCGTGACAGTAAAAGCTTTCTACCAGAAATCTAAAATCCATGCTACAGATTGAAGACTTTTTCGAAAAAAAGACCCTGTACAGTCTTCATATCGGGTAAGGAGTCATATCAACAGAAATAATATTGGGTTGCAAAATGCATAATTGAACTAGGCGTCCCGCGATATGAATTTCGCAGAGTAGGTGGTCTAAAACGACTAAACCAGTATACGAAAGGCTGATCTATATTTTAACAACATCATCATCAGCCGCAACATCAAAAAAGTGTGCTGTCACTCAAGTGACTTCTCAAGCAACAGCGATCGATGATGGTGGTGCTGCATCTGTGGCTAATGTTGATGATTATGTTATGACATAACAGCTACACCGGATGGCTGTCATTTTCGAGTCAGCTTTTGGTTTCGGCTCGAAGGCCTTAGATTGAGTCGGCTCGAGGGCCTTAGGAACCCCTTGAGATTTGCTTCCACTGTAGGAAATATAATTACACAAAGCATAGCGCCCCACCTTCCCCTGCCTTTATTTTAACCCTAATAAGTAATATAGTGGAATCGACCAGCCGACACATGGCAATGATGACGATCAGTGGATTGGTTTTGTCGCTATTTTTGGCAAGCTAAAAGCTTGTTTTGCATACCTTTAGCAATAGGGCATGTATGTGGCTTTGTCCACGGAGCAGAATAACAGATTACCGTAAGAACAATGGACCGCAGACTCAACCAATCGTCTGTCTAGATGTCATGCTTGCCGTCTCGCCGTCCACCTGCTGTGAAGGCGCAGTCGTACTCGGCGTGCGCAGTACGAACTCCAAAAGACTACGCTAAAATTTGACAGTTGTTAGCGTCAATGGTATCAGGTATTTTGTAGTTGGTGTATTACAAACGATGCTCTGAGGAAACAGTGTTCCTGACGTTAAACGCGTCCTGTAACGCTATATGGTGGTTGGTGTTTCTACACTTGAGAAAATGTTCAATTCAGAATATTTCCTAATGACGCATGAGACAGAGGTAGCAGTGTTCAGATGTTTATGAATTCATTGATTGATATGTGGAGTTTAACGTCCCAAAACCACACTATGATTATGAGAGACGCCGTAGTAGAAAGCTCAGGAATGTTTGACCACCTGGGGTTCTTTAACGTGCACTCAAATTTGAGCACAAGGGCCTACAGCATTTCTGCCTCCATCGTAAATGCAGCGGCCGCCACCGGGATGCGATCCCGCAACTTGCGGGTCAGCAGCCGAGTACCTTAGCCACGAGACTACCGCGGCGGGGCATTCTCATCAATATATAGAGAGCAGCTTTGTATTGGCTTCACATATTATTGCAGATTGAAAGTATTTCTCAGACAGATGACCTCATCACTAGCGCAAAAGAAGAGGCACACTACAAATAAATACCTTCATCTTGCTTTGTCGAACGCTATCGTGATACACTGTAAGCAAAAACTATTCGAGTTTGGGGTTTTCGCGGCTCCTGACCCCTGAAATCTCTCTCCTGTTTAAATTGATTGATTGACTGATATGTGGGATTTAACATTCCAAAACCACCATGTGATTATGAGAGACGTCGTAGTGGAGGGTGCCGGCAATTTCGACCACCTGGGGTTCTTTAACGTGCCCCCAAATCTGAGCAAACGGGCTTACTACATTTTCGCCTCTATCGGAAATGCAGCCGCCGCAGCCGGGATTCGATCACGCGACCTTCGGGTCAGCAGCCGAGTACCTTAGCCACTAGACCACCATGGCGGGGTCGATTTAAAATTACTACCTCAAGTTGGAGTAAAAGGTAAAACGATGTCAAAATCCAGTTTTACCTCGTGGGGAGTTTTCTATACCTTGGTTTTTAACCTGCGTTTCAGAGTTGTTTTTTTACCGCGTGACTGCAAACTGTAGCTATATGAATACTTCAGCGGCTTTTGCCCCATACCCCCGAGTGACGCTCTCAGTGAATCGTGAAGGTACGCGAGGACTCCAGATGTTATCTTTTTTAAAGTTCGGTATGGCATCGTCGCGCCTCATGACTGACCTCGAATCAACGCATTTTCACTGGAACTTGGAGCAGCATGAGTACAACTATCGAAGAAAGCATTCTGTGAACAAAAAAACTGGCTCGTTCCAACAACAAAAAAATGAAACCTGCTGAGAAGTTGTCCTGCATATTTCCGCAAATCATTGGCTTTTGCTGCAGGGCGACGGCCCTGGAGAGAGCCGGTGTAAGGAGTTCGGGATCTATGTGTCTGGTTGAG
Source organism: Rhipicephalus annulatus (assembly GCA_013436015.1). Lineage (NCBI taxonomy): Eukaryota > Metazoa > Arthropoda > Arachnida > Ixodida > Ixodidae > Rhipicephalus > Rhipicephalus annulatus. Next base: position 78,626 of record WOVY01006031.1, on the reverse strand, counting down.
CTGATGGATCTCACGTGTTTCTTACCTCACTGAGGGATCGTGCACTTCCGGGCGCGAGCCTCCGAACCTGCACGTCGCGGATACCTCACTTCTGTGCCGAATCGTGAAGAGATGCCAGCGGTAAAAAAAAAAGGAAGCTGGTGTCATCGTCCCTGATTGCTTCCTGGAGAAGCGATAAGCGAAACGCTCCACTATGTCGTCGGCAATTAGCCGGCCAGTGGCCAGTATGGGTACATTGCCGGGGAAGGTAAAAGAAGCATCGCATATATTTTGTTCCACTGAAGATGTTGTCTGCTGGAGTAAAGTGCAGCCCAAATCGTCTGCCCCATGCGCCGACTATTGTTAAATAGGTAGCACAAAGGCAAGATCCGATACGAGGCAGACGAAAACAACAAGCGGCTGTCGGTGAGCACGAAGAAAACCCGGACTGTGGTCTGTCTTTTTCATTGGAAATTCATAGATCTCATCGTTCCCGTAAGACATCGCAGATGGCAAACACGTATTCATTTGTGTTTGAAGTGACGACAAAATTCGCACAGAAGATTTATTCTGCGATCACCAGCTGTCTTTCATTCAAAATGAGTTAACAGTACTGAAGAAAAGGGCCAGAGATGACATCTCATACCGAGAGGCAGTTGCATCCATTACGCGATGATGGTCCTGTCGCCGGCGCTGCACCAAAACCACCAAAACGTCGCCTCCTAGCGAAGCACGTCCAAAACCACCTCCACCTCTCCCCACTCTGGCCAAGCGCTGTCGGTTCCAAGAACAAAGGCACTTCTGCTAGCAGTGAAGCTGGCGCTTCATTCATATAACCCAGTCAAAATGCATCCGTTTTAAAGGAAATTGATGCCTCTACCAGCAATGCAGGTGACGCTTGGCCCGAACTCCCAAAGATACATGCGCCTGATGAGAGGCATCAAACTTCGACAGTGAGGGACACTTCATCAGTACCTCATAACTTGACGGACGAAGGACAACTTATCGGCATGGTTAGCACGCTACTCAGGGCTATGCGTGTGCTGCTGAGCAAGATGCAGACACCGACAGTTCAAAGCGTGTTGCGGCTGTTTTACATCATCACTCCAGTTCTCGCGAGCCTTCAGAAGTCTGCTGCTTGAGAACGCAAGTGGCACCATCATGACTTCATCCATCAGCAAGATTTCGGGTGCATGGAACCGAGCATAGAAGTTAATGCAACGAAAGTGCTCAATTGTTTAAGACATGAATGTGACTCACCGTCTGTGATGTTTAGCACATAACAGCCGTTTTATCGACGGCATGAGTGACAATTGTCGTCAATTCAGCCTTCATGTGATATTTAATATATTTGGCGACTTTTTGGCCTCAATGCAATCATCAACTTTTATTTTTTTACCTTCGAAAATAACTTTCATAAATCACCTCAAAAACCATGTGAAGGCAGTAAAAAGTTATTCTCTCTATACACGCTGCCTCTATACACAGATGCTGAAAACATCAGTGGGATGAATAATTACTACCCTTTATACACGTCCAAAAACTCAGTTTTTACGAGAGTAATTTTGTACTTCGACTGTGTGGTAGTAGAAAAAACCTAAAAAAGGTAGTGCGCTAGAGGACAAGTGGTTTGCCAAGTTTTTGAGGTTATTTCAGAGTATTTTTGTTAGTGTGTACGGAGCGCAACATCTTTTATTTCGTGCAAATCAGTGTGGAACGTTTATGGGGCAAAGTGACATACTTTCTAGTTCGTATATGCTCATTGCCATTGGCCAGCTATCTGGACTGATCACGGGTCGAATTCAGAATGCTTTCGCTTGACTGTGCGATTTCTTAGCCAAGAGATCTCTTATATCCAGGGCGTTCAATAGTAATGGCACGAGTTTAGCTTACTCTGACATTTTCGAAGGCAAGGAGGACACATGAAAGCCGGTGAAACGACAAGAAAGACGTGTGGGGCGATGATAGCAAGGTAGCACGCGAAACGTCTAGCATTGGGAGTATCTGATGAGAGCCAATGATTTGCTGTATCCCAGCGTCCAGTTGCACGGGCGTCTGCTACAGCGCCTACTCTCTGTAACAGATTTCCACGCAAAGTCAAGCGGGTGCGTTTCATCAATGACCCTAGCTAAAAAAGAGTCATTGCTCGATGACTTTAAGCAATAATTGATGCAGTATCTATCCAAATGCAAGCGAGCAACACTCTATGTGCACCTAATCAATGAAACCAAGAAAACATTTATGCGTGCAATGTTGGAAGATGTGCTCCAAATGTGTTCCCTGATTACCACGACCAGTTTACTTACAACTTATTGAAGCTGCGCTGCTACTCAACTAATTTGGCATAATCGAGCATCGTATAGCGGTGACCAGAACGGTGTTTTGTATATAGACTTAAAAAGGTTGCCTTCCTTACAAGAATAATTTTACAAGACGCAGGAGTGGCTTTTGTGCCTGTGGAATAGTTCTGCCGAAATATATAACAGAAGTCCTAAAATAGTATCGTGAGCGCAGTTTCACAGAATCCATGCAGCGCAGCATTTTCATAAAACCAGAATGCGATGAAATGGATACGCTTACGCTTGGGCATGTGACCAACTAAAACGAAAGAGATTTATCGGGAGGTGTGTCAGTGCTAATGCTTTTCAAAAATCACGGCGTAGTTATTTGGTCCTGTGGTGTTTGTGTGAGCAAACGTAAAACAAGGAACGTTCATGAGTCTCGGCGTCAAGTGAGATTACAGCACGCGCGAAACGAACGAAAACAAAAGAGAGAGAGCTTCAGCGTGGCTCTTCTTCCGTCTAGGCGACAGACTCAGGTCCAAGTGATCAAGGAGATGACAAAGGCCATCGTCTGGCACATCAGGCATCAAGAACAAGTTCTGTAAAGCAGGGTCGGATGCTTGAAGAGCATAAAAAAGCGGTTTACGTGTTCTATGGGAGCGACAGCCGCACAGAAAGTGAGATGAAGTGTGACTGTCCTTATATATGAGCATCACAGATTGTTAGGATTGTTTTGAGATGATTAGCGAAAGTTTGGCTAAATGATCATGTTGGAAACACACTTACTATTGATTTAGTGAAAGTGACACTACTGACAGTGAATTCAGTATAGTTGATTAGCGTTGTCATACCCTGATATATAGAGCACGAAATACAGCCGCACTTGGTAGTTCCTACCTTCTGGTCACCTTATGCGACTGCATTCCAATTATTTTTTATATTTTTGACCAAGTTTCAACCGACATTTTGCAATTGGCTTGTTTTGAGGAAATGGTGATATATTAACAATGGGGTAAATGTTGCAAAGTGGTATCTCTTCTCTCATACACTGCAGCAGTGAACTAGTTGTTCAAGTGTCCAGCTACAATCTATAAGGAACTTGGTTCGATTTGCAGGGTCACCGAGCACCTTTTTAACTAGTCTCATTTCTTGATAAGGTGGCTTTTGCACTCTTTTGTTCACTCCCCTTTTGACTCAAAGCATTGTGGCGTGCTCTCTCATTATTTATGAATTGAGAGTGGCTATTTCTCCCCTCCAACCTCTCGTGTCACAAAAGTGCCCGGTGCCGAAACACTATTATCATACCCAGTATATTACTATTCATGGGTTTTAATATTGGACCCGTGGTCAGACATGAGGATGTTTTGCAAAAAATCTAGGCCTAATTTTCAGGCCAAGATGAATGCCTTTGCCGTGACACGTTTTTGTGCTAGTTTGGTGGGAATCAATACAAGCAGCAAGAGAAAAAGGCATGGACTGAGAGAGAAGGCACAAACAGAGTGATTAGTTTTGAATTTTTTTCTCTTGATACCTGTCTTACAGCGCATTTTAACGTAATATCGCTGTCGATTGTTATAAAGAACAACAGCTGGCTATAGAGTTCTGAGAGAAGGGCCTCGATCGTCCGAAGCAAAACAGTATAATGGTGAATTGATTCGAGTCACAGAGAAATACTCTGCTTTTGGTTACTACATAAAATTTTAAATTGAAGCTTCTATTTTCTTAACAACAGTTCCAGTACAGATGGCATGCGCATAGAATAAAATTCGTGTATTCAGCTTGACGAGGTTTGTGCTCCTAATAGTAATTGCGACCAGGTATTACAATATGCAAAATATGACGCACATATGTACATGTACACCCATGGGTGATATCTTTATTCTTATGATAGTAATTGCGTAGTTGGAATTGACATGATCGATCAATACAATGTGTAGAAGCAATGCTAAGTAGAGAAGCTGTGTTATAAAATAATCTTTCCTGGTTGGTTCAATTTTTTCCAATTTCTGGTCGTTGCTCTACCTCCTTGAGACAGGGTTCCTCAAGACCTCAATAAAGTTCTGTGTCTGTCTGTCTGTCTCGCTCACGACTGTACGTTAACAAATGAAACAACTTTTTGAATGCACACATTTTGTGTACGGTCACACTTATTTTTATGCAGTAGGAAACAAGTCGAAAAATATAATGGCACAAAAAAAAACAAAAATAGAAGGCAGTTCAGCCAAATCATTAAAATTTTACTCTAATTTGTAAAAAATGACTTTTCACTGAAACCGTACATACATACATACATACTTGTATACATACATACATACATACACACACACACTGGTGTGAAAATGATAAGATGATCTGCTATAAAACAGCAATTTTCATACACTCACTTTAGAATAATTGAGCATTAAAGAAAGTACCTTTCAAGAGAAAATTTTCAACACTGTTATGTCTGAACTAAGTTTTCTCGATTTATCTAGGAACATCTTGATGCGTAGCTTCTGCTGCTGCCCACTAAACAGAAGTTTTTATACGAAACTTAAGAGGAAAGCCCTGAAAATGTCGTGCTAAGGAAAATGGCCGTCCTTCACAATATGGTGCATGATTGCAATATTACTATTTGTTTATTAACATAGCTCAGCTCATTCACTGGACATTAACGAGCCATGTTATGACATGTGGGCTGAAAAATCTGCATAGCGCAAAGAGCTTCAAGACAGTACATCAATAAAACAATTTTAAGCTTCCGATGTGTTCAGTGAGCAATTATTCTATTGACACTGGCAGACCCCATTGCATTTCCCCAAAACTCTCCTCAACAAGGCTTCGAAGTGTGCACATCAGCAAATTTCACTGTTCATTATTCTCTGTTCACTCATCACGGCTGGGCAAGGAGTGTATGCTATGTGTGTGAGGTGATGTTCCGAAGTCCTGCATGATTTGATGCTGCTGACCTTATCTGAAATGTTGCTCAGCACATATGTGTAAAATCACCCCTTATATATGCCACTACCAAGTACTTATGTTTCATGTGCATGAAACATGAACCACAATGAAAGAACATAATGACATTTACCTTCTCACAGTTTAAAAAATTGTGGGCGCTGTCATAGAGTTTTCACAGCTTCTCTGTACATAGTAATAATGATTTTGAGCACTTCCTTACTTTCCCTTCTAAAATATTGTAAAATCGCCCGCTTCAATATTAGAGCACACCGGTAGCCCCTGTATAGCCAAAGAACGGTAGACGCCTAATAAGAATAAGTAAATGCATGCTATAGCTACTTATAAATTTTAAAACATTTTAGGTAGTAATATGAGGAAGGCTGCATAGATGACAAGCCACTTGCATATTGCACAATTACATTATAAAAAAACCTGTTCAAGAAAACACGGCGTTACAAGAGGTAAACTGACACAATAGAAAGAGAAAAGTACATTGTTGAAGAGGATGGATGGCCAATAGGAGCACAACACACAAGAACTAGAAACTAAGGTTGGATATACTAGTAGTAGTGATTATCCTCTTCCACCCAAATATTCTACATACAAGTTCTTTCTACAGCATATATAGACATGAAATCATTAGTGCTTTGCAATTGTGTGTATACTCAACGATTATATCGACTAAGTACTGAATCATCACGACAATGTCTTTTCTTCTTGTACTACAAACTATGAAAACACGTTTTTTTCAGTTTCAGTTTTATGAGCATCTTCTTCACAGAGTTGCGAAAAAGAAAACGCAAGGATAGGAGCAAAAACTTGCTATATTAGCACCTTGACGAGGCTCTTACCCCTTTTCACTTGGCATTACAAAATCAGCAGAGCACAAAACATGAAAGAACAATTTGACGTCGATTTTTAAAACTTCAATAAATTAGGAAATAAAAAGAAAATGCATCAAAATTACATCAGTTTCAGGTTTACATAAAATAAGCAAACCACAAAGAGAGAAAAACTACAAAAAACAAAGAAAACAGCGTGCGGTCAATCATGAAACAATGCACACGTTGCTAAACGGCTACCAAAGTATTACAAAATGATTATACAACGTTTACAACACTGGGTTTGCGAAAAGCACGAGTTTTAATGCACAAGGGAAACACTGACGAGTGAAAATGTTGTATGTTTTACTCGTAAAAAAAGCAACAAAAAAAATGTCAAAGAAAGCAAACATTATAGGATGCCATGTTACACAAGCACTATTATAGGGTGTTTCTTTTACATATAGTACTGTAGCCGGACAACTAGAAGATGCTAAACTACACGCCGCCATTTTGGATGAGAAGGTTCTTAAGTTGTTTTTTATGTATATTAAAGATGTCGATGTTTTTGTTTTCAAACATGTTAAAACAAGCTGGAATACAGTGTTCAAGTCTTCTCAAACCGTGATTAGTTCGCGAATAAGGAACAAACCAGGAAGGCCTTTTCCGAATGTCATAATAGGATTGTGTATTTTTCCTGAGGTTACACAGTTTAAGAAAACAAGCGTTGTTTGATAGCAAGCTTTGTTTGTATTTCATAATAAGGTTGAAACTGTGTATGTGATCGATCGGTAAAATCTTATATTCTCTGAATAAATGACTTGTATGTGCGTCGTATGGTACGTTTGCAATATGACGAATCGCTTTTTTCTGCAGTAAAAATGTTTTGTTCCAATTTGCTTTAGATGTATCTGCCCACACTAGACTACAATAGTTTATGTGGGATGAAAACAACGTACTATAGAGTAAAAGTTTAATGTTTGCTGGAAGTATCTGTCGAAGTTTAGAGAGAGCACCACACGTCCTAGCTATATTTCTAGTTACTTTATTAACGTGTTCATCCCAATTAAGATTTTCATTAAAAATTACTCCTAAGGATGAAACTTCTTTGACAGCCTCAATTTTTTCGGGCCCGAGATATATATCCAAACCACGACAGACAGCCTTCTGAACCAGTGCGAATACCACAGCTTTGGATTTTTTTGTGTTGATCGTTAAATAATTTGCAGTACTCCAAATGAAGATGTCGTTAAGAATGTTGTTGGCTGAGTCTGCAAGCTTACCTAAATTATTACCATGAAAAAATATACTAATGTCATCTACATAAATTATAAAGTCCACATATTTGCTGACACTTGTTATGTCGTTTATATAAATATTAAACAGTAGGGGCCCTAATATGCTGCCCTGAGGTACACCTGACGTTATGGTTAGTAGGGAGGATTGGCTGTCATTTATAACTACAGATTGCTTTCTTTGTGATAAATAAGATTTCAGAAAGTCAAGTGGGGTTCCCCAAAAACCATAATGACGCAATTTTGCATAGAGTACATCGTGGTTGATTCTATCGAACGCTTTGGAATAGTCAATAAAACACCCAATGTTAACAGTTTCTTTTCAAATGAGTTAAGTATGAGTTCTTTTTGTGTGAGGAGAGCCAGTTCCGTGGACATGCCCCGTCGGAAGCCAAATTGATGCGGTGATAATATAGAGTACTTTTCACAAAAAGACATGACACGTTGATATATTATTTTCTCTAGCCCTTTAGATATAACAGGAAGTATCGAGATCGGACGATAATTAGAAAAAATATTTCGGTCACCAGATTTGTATAAGACACTAACTCTCGCATGCTTCATTTTTTCTGGGAAAACTCCCGTGGATAAGCAGATATTAAACAGATGGGTAAGAACAGGTAACAAAAGATCAAGTGCTGCTTTAATAGGTCTAATTTGTAGGTCATCTATGTCCCGAGCAGTAGTGTTCTTTAGTGACATAAATACAGACAGTACTTCTTCAGGAGTTGTGTTTAAAAAATATGCAGTGCTCATGTTTGGCACACCTAGAAAGTGCCTGTAACACATTTACCATTCTCGACCATAGATGCTGTTTTCTATGACAGTGAATTTCAGAGACACAGTGGCACTCTGATTAACATGTATTTAAAAACTTTATGCACCTCAATACGATTTCTCCACTACCACTACAGTGTGCTAAAGTTAGCGCCCTGGTTTGGTATCTTCAATGCAACGTTTAATTATTTTGGGATACTTAAGCGCAAAAAACTGTTGAATAGTGCGCTGCTAAGAAGTTAAACTGCAGTTGCACAGAATGTCACCATACAATTCAAACTGCTCCAGATATCCTAGTGTCCTCTTTGTGCTGAAAAGCACTTTGAGCAGGAAGACACAGTAACTGGCTGTCTCTTCCTGCTCAAAGTGCACTGTAAACAAATGTTTACTTCAGTATGAAACATACGTTACACCGAGTTTCGCTTCAAACCGTTTTTCCAGCACCTGCGTCCACGCCCGTTTCAACCGGGTCAATGCCATGCGCACTGCCACTGCTTCGCATCCCAGCAGGGTTCCTTTCGGGGAGATGGTCCATAGTTTTAGTCTTCATCTAACCACAAGTCTTTGCATGCATAATTTACGCTATTGACACCCAATGCGATTTTCGTCACTGCGATTCCAAGCTTGATTGATTGATATGTGGGGTTTAACATCCCAAAACCACTATATGATTATGAGAGACGCCGTAGTGGAGGGCTCCGGAAATTTAGACCACCTGGGGTTCTTTAACGTGCACCCAAATCTGAGCACACGGGCCTACAACATTTCCGCCTCCATCGGAAATGCAGCCGCCGCAGCCGGGATTCGAACCCGCGCCCAGCGGGTCAGCAGCCGAGTGCATTAGCAACTAGACCACCGCGGCGGGGCGATTCCAAGCTTATTAGGCGACTGTAGTTGTCAATACCATTAATTGCGTACAAGAGAAAAACACACAAAACTCGAAGCGCCTAAATAAATAAAAACGCACCGGCAGTCGTCAGGCAGCCCTACATGGCCGCGAATTACCTCAAGATCAGCCACCGCACCCAGGCCAGGTATCCCGGCGCGGCTGCAGGTTCGTCAAGAGTGGTCCGGAGAAGGTTCGTAAAAGTGGTCTGGATCACTGCTAGGGTTGCCACGCTGTTTTTACGCTAAAGCATGACTTGTCAATCCACTTGCGAGAGTTTTTTGGTGACGTAAGCAATTATAGCATAATCATTATCGCCAACATGCTTCTAGGCAGTCGCATTGCGCTTTATTGTAACGGCCGATGTGACAACCATGGCCTTTTACAATGTCTTTTTTTGTTTCGTGAATCGACTTACGTGTTGAAATATTTCGTGCGCAAAAATTTGCTCGTAAGTCATCTTTGTGAATACGTCCCCACATGCCGGGCGTTAGGAATGGCTGAATTTTTTTTCTTCGAAATGAATTCATGCTGTATGACATTTTTTTTGCAATTGTATGCCGTAAGACGTATCTTGAGCATATTTTTCTTGGTGCCTCTCTCACGTACCGGTCTGCTAGGGCTCAATAGGTTGTCAAGTTTATCCTTTCAGTTTTTGCACTACGAACACTTGACATTCCTCCCGTGGGCCCTCCTGCGTCTTAACTAGCCCAGTACTTTGCATTCTACGCACTCAATCGAGGCAGAACATTGCGTGGTGTTGGATCAAAACTGCTTTCTGAATAAACACCTTGCACGTTGTTGAATTTTTCCATGATTGGAAGATTCATATGTGCTGAAAAATCTTTTTCGCCACTTTTTCTTGTTTTGATGCAGAAATCCACGTGTGTTTTATTACTTTCGACCAGTGTTGTATGAAACAGCGTTCCAAAAAACGAAGTTTTCGGGAACTAGTTTGTTTTGAGAGGATTAGAAGAATTTCACCATCACATTCACGACTGGTGGAACTGTAACGGTAGCTCGTTAACTTTGTGTAGGAATGGCAAGAAGAACCGACCTTCTTGCTGTGGACGTTCAACGGCATTGAATATGTGAATGAAAGCCGCACAAAAAATTTACCGCTCGCCTGCCACGTGATCAAGGTGCATGTCGGTTTTAATATAAAGGTGACCTCTGGTGGGGAAGAGAAGCGCATAACGCCAAAACCTACTCCTTGCGATACGAAGAGATTTTATTTTTTTATAACATCGCTGTCATGCTCGAGCTTTACTGTGTGCATATAGCAACAGAGTTATCATGATCATCAGCTGGCATGTGTTCTCTTTGTCCAGTTAATCCTTCTTTGTTCGCTCCGAAAACACGGGCACTGACTTGTTCGAGGTGAGATTCAATAACACTGATGCGAAAGAGAAATACTACAGAGAGCAAGACCAACAAATAAAGACAGAGAGAAAGAGAGAGAGAAATTGTGGCGAGGAAGCGAAAATTTCCGTCGAAGCGAAATTTGAACGTACGTGCTATGACCCTAAGGTGAGGGTCACTCACCATGGTTGTCTAGCGGCTAAGTCATTCAGCTGCTGACCCGCAGGTGATGGCATCAAATACAGGCCAGTGCGACCGCATTTTTGGTGGAGGCAGAAGTGCTTGAGGCCTGTGTGGTTAGATGTATAGTCACGCTAGCGAACCCCAGGAGGTCTAAATTTCCTGAGCCCTCTACTACGACATCTCTCATAACCATATGGTGGTTCTGAGACGTTAACCCCAAACAATTATTAATACGTTTTTATTTCAAGTGAGTATTCTAACCACTCGGTTATCTAGTTCTTATTTTATTTATTAGTATGTTTTCAAGATTGGTATGGCGCTTATAAGTGGATTGGTACAGACAAGATAACTATCAAGCTCCTTTTGCTCGCGTCGCACTACAATGATGAACAAAATACACTGGAGAATTCGCATTGAACTCTAGAGCAAAAACAACTTATGACGGCCTTTTCTAAATATACACTACAGTGGCGGTGAAGATAAACACCTCGCCAATGCAACTTACAACTGTGGCAGACTTCCCATTTGATCGCATACATCTGCTAGGTGAGAGATCAACCTAATGAAGTGGCTTATTGAGCAAACTAACGGTTCTGCGTCTATCTGTATTATGCTCGCACGCTAGCAAAACACAACATAGCACATCTCAGGCACATGGGTAGAAAAGGGAACTTAGTGTGAGGAAGAGGTTGAACAGCAGTGGAGAACTACCATAGAGAGATACAAAGAGAAAGAAAGATAGAAAGAGAGAAATAGACCTAAAAAAGAAGGAAAAAGAAAAACGACATAAGAAAGTGCCCTAGACGTAGTTATCTACTCACACTGAAATACTGAGTGAGCACTCTTCAAACTTCAAAGTATTTTTCATTGCGATGTTGTTTACTTGGCAGAATAATGAATTATGTTAATGCAAGTGTAGAGATATCTATCCAAATATCGGAAGGACGCTATCATGACTGCTCATTTCAAGATCCACGTGTAATTTTCCACACGTACTATACTTGCAATAGACAAGGATAAATGTCGAGCACAGACGGCTGGTGGTCTGTAGTACGGCTGGTGGTCTTTAAAAATTTGTCTAGGAGTGGTCATTTATATTTCTTTTACCTACAAATAACCATCTTCGGCGATCTCAAGTGCATATAATAAATGTAACTAGATGTGAGGTTTAAATTGCTCACTTAATTTTGCCTCAGGACCATCGGAATATATGTCTCTATTGAAACGTGAAATGTAACATTACTTTAACAACGCGATCGTATGTCGGGAATGTGATTCTAACGAGTTCCTTTTATAGTAAAGGAACTTGTAACGGAACCTCGTTTCGAAATTGGTAATGAGTGAGAAACGAGCGGCCGTTACTATTTTAGAGGACCGTGTACAACACTGCTTTCAAGTTCCTCAGTGGGCTTTGTTAAACGATGAATTTCGAATTTTCCTTGACTTCTTATTTTGAAAAAATTTGATATTGAAAGAAATGTCGTTAAAACTGAATCCCAATTGGAACTGGTTCCATAGGAAACCTCGATGCAGTGTTAATGGAGTAAGTCCTGCCCAGAACAGCAATTAGTGCTTTATCATGTCGTTTTACTACCAAGAAGCTCTTCATGATATTTGCTTGTACGTCCTTGCTCTCCCAAACAAAGAAATAGTCTGTATAAGGAGTGGTATAAGGAGTGTATATGGTTCACTTAATAAGACACTCTTTATTATAATCAGAAGCCTTTTTGTTGTGTCTCTCTCCTTTCACGTCCACGAATTGAAGAAAGTTTCTGCTTTATCTCCGGACCTCAAAATGACTTGAACTTTTACGGTCATGTAGCTAGTTGTGTAAAGTGACAAAATAAATATATACATCGCTTTACTGACGCTAGAGTAGCATCTTGCATGGGTCTCTAAATTTGGCTGAGCATCATTTCACCAGTTTGTGACTGCTCATGAACACACTGACACCAGCCGCGTGAACTTTGTGGCGCGAGCGCTGCAACAAATCACCAACTTTTACACATAAAAAGGTGGACAACTAACCATAACTCTTGCTGACACAGGGACACAGAGAAAAGTACTTTTTGTTTTAGCTATAGAATTCTGTAAATAGAAATTGCCGCAGTTTGCCCGGAGTTTTAATTTCTCCGCCTCACTCTAACATGAGCAGTACGCTTTACGTTCAACAGCAGCTTTTATGCGAGTAAGGTAAATAAGAAAGAAATATTTCATCTCACAGTTTATAACGTATGAACGCCTCATCAAGACTTGTATGAGACCCTTTTTACGTCGACAAGTTAGCCTGTCACTGCAATGTAAAATAAGCGTGGCAATGCCGCAACTCTAAATAAGGACACTCCAAGACTTGGGGTAAATGACAAAGCACAACAAATTGTACTCTGACTATGCATTCACAAAAACGAACGCCACGCATTCATAAAATCAGTATTTACAGTCATTTTAGGAATGCAAAATACGACTATGAGAGTCGTAAATTTATTCGCGTTCATTGTGCCAGAGTATTTATTACTGGTGATTAAACCCAAAAAGGTATAATTGCAGACGCTCAATGTAAATTGAACTTTTAAAGAAATCTGAAATCACCTTTTCCAGGTCATTGGGATCCCGTGGGCAGCATGGCTTTGGCAAAATCTTCAAAGCAATCAGCACGTGTCTAGACCCATTACCTCTATGACTTTGTACAGGAGCGGTGTCATTATTTTCAATCAAGCGTAACCAATTTTGCCACTGCTTTGGCTTCTTCGCATAGACAGTGGTCTAATAAAATACAAGTAAACACTAATTGAGAAATAACAAAGACCACATCAATAACAATAGAACTTTAAAGGCTTCTTTTCTCGGTATTTTTCCTTTTTACCGAATTTCATCGTTTAACAATAGGTCTGTGCGTCTTGTAGGGTAGATAAAGGAAACATGATATGTTCTTTATTGAGCTATTTGTTGCTGTCAGCTGCAAACTTATGATTGATAACTGCGCTTATATCGCAGTCTCATGAGGGGACTCGAAGACCGCAGCAGCTTATAGCGAATGAATAGAAACTAATTGAAGGCATACAGCGAGGCAGAAAAAAACGCAGAGGCAAGAAAATCACCTCACAGGCTATACCGAATAACCTGTGGGCAGCTGTACGCTTAAGTAGCACCGGCAAGACATCGTAAATGTGAAATTGCCCTTCTTTTTTGCTGAGGGCACTCTATTTTTCGGTCAGAATATAGAAATAAAGAAGCACTCAGTATATAAAAATCACTTTTTGCAGATTTTGTGAAGCTGGCCAAAGTCCAGACATGCCCGGGTGAGTTATGCAGCAGTCTGACCAAGGGTTAGAAAAAAAAAAACTCGGTCGTGTCGAAGATGGAAGCCACGCTTGTGCCTGGACGCTTGCGACAGCATGGGCAATGAGTGTATTTACAAACCACTCAGATCTCAACCGAAAAGTAGCCAGAGTAGCCTCAACATTTAATGTTATCTCCAAGTTTGTAGCCAAATGCAGCAGAAGCAGCATTATGAGTAAAGTTTTTTTCCCTATTATGTAATAACGACTAGCCCTCTGATTTAAGAACATTGTTCGAATAAGACCGCAATTTTTCCCTCTTGTGTGGCCTGTAAGCCACAGTCAAGTTGCACAAAAATGAACAAAGTAAGAACTCAATGCTTATACACTCAATTTGTATGTCGATTTATGTAGAATAGGCGGAATTCTTGCCAGGTGCAAAGTCATTTTGTAACATATCAGGCATGAAGTCAACGGAAAATATAAACTTTAAAGCGACGCTATTCACGCTATCGGTAACTTGTTCTCCGTCGCGAAAAAATCTTCAAGTGAGTATACGTCACATGAGTAGGACAAGTCCTACTACCGAGTACAGCAGGTTGGAGCGCTAAACAAAAACACTGCTTGGTGAAGCGGAGCACGCGAAGCACGTGAAGAAGGGAGACACAGAGTCAGATACGAAGAAATCGAAAATCAATAGATATAAAGAAAGAAAAGAAGTGAGAGCGATCGAAAGCGATAGAATTAAAGACAAACAGAAATATTTAAAACTGAGGTAAATTAAAAAAACAAAGGCGTAAAAGGGAGATAGCAGGAGAAAGGGAGAGATGGGAAGAAAAAGACACGAAAAAAACAAGTAACGAAATAGCTGTAAACAATGAAAGTGAAAGAAAGAATAAAAATAAAGTAAAACAACTAAGGCCACTTAGCTCCGCTATTCCTTCATACCTGGCCCCAGCTAGCGTGAAGCCACCATAAGGTTTCTTTGAAGACGCCGGCCAAACTTGGCTAGTAAAGCTTATATAATGCAAGTACAGCTTCAGTTCGTGAAATCTGGTTAAAGATGAACAGCTCAGCTTGATTTGGTTGCGCATGTCTGTTTCTGTTAGGTCTACGCGAGAACACGCGTAGTGCGTCAGAGGCAGAAGGCTAGCGCACACATCGTCATTAATGGCGGGCAGCGTCATCAAGTGCGTGCGCTGGCCACACGTTTGTAAATTGGCACTCAACGTGACCACTTTGTGTTTGCAAGCTCGCCATGCATCACGTTTGGGTGCATCGATGATGGCGGGAGGAGTGCACGCGTGCTTCAACCTAAACTGCACGAAAGATCAGAAACAATATTTTTTTGGCAATAAAATGTATGGCAGCGTGATACGGCAAAACCCAAAAAAAAAGTACCAAGATAGCAGTCCTGGAGCCAACCTGAAACTTTTCGTAGCGAGGTAGGGTAGTATAACACTGACAGTTGGGCGAGTTGGTGTTGGTTAATAGTTATGAACGGCGTAAAAAAAGATATATACGCAACACAGATGAACAAAACCACGCACACATGGGTGAATAGTGTCGTATTGCGAATAGTATAGTTGCGAATTTCGGCTTAAAGTAGTTACGAAAGGCAGCCTTGATTGGCAATCATAACAGCGCATACGATGACGTAACGGAAGGCTGACTTCGCTGCTTACACATCCTTTAACGCCATCGGAGTTTAATTTGTACCCGAAAATTTCGGTCCTTCGAGAATAGGCTTGAAGCTTCCAGCTTTTTCCTGCAGTGCAGGCGGCGCAACGCCTGGTGGCTATAATCGATGGTTTGAATCTGCGTTTGTCAAAAATTTTTGTTGGAATTTTGAAGATGTGGAAACTCTGGTAATTAGGCCTTCCTAACACCTCCGTTAAATTAAAATGTGAAATCGCTGTAACACGTACAATTGATTGCATCAATCTTTTATTCGTACTCCTATAAGTCGTTATAGAACACTCGCTATGTAGCATGAAAACGGGCGCAATTGCAGTTCATTTATGAAAAAAAGAACAGTAAAGGAAGCTATTCCTATGTTTTCTTGTTTTCTGTAGATGTTCTACGGCTGAGAGTGTGTGTAGTATACTATTATAGTGTTATGTCACTTAGCGCTGGGTTTTCCACCTGGTTTATGTGTGGAAAGCGCTGTCTGGTTCCGTCCTTGGATGTTTTCAGTCAAATGGTTGTTCCGCGTCTTGTTAGTCATCTAATCCATCATCTCGTGCCCTTGAATAGTTACGTGTAAACAAGTTTTCTTCAATCAGTAAGCATTGGTACAAAAAAAAGAAAGAAAAAAAATGCCTGACCAGTGTACTCTGATTGGATAGCGGTCCTGCTCGTGATTCTCTTTGAAATGATAAGCGTTCCAAGTTTGTTAAGAATATTATTATTAAAGTATGCCCCCTTTCACTTATGATTCTGAATAATTTAGCCGTTATCAACGCGCCCTAGGAAAAAGTGCAATGTTTTGTTGATGCGCTTCAAGCTGCGTCTTAAAAGTATATTGATTAATATTAGCGTGTGACTTAGGTGCTTCCTCTTGCACCCTCTCCTTCTTTTGCAATAATCGTCTTATCACGCGTTGGAAAAGGTTCGCTTCTCCGACATTTAAAATGAGGGGGCTTGAATCGCCAAGGGTCGCTCTGAGTAACACGGCCAAATTTTGCTTTCTCAATTCTTATGTGTGTTGCCGTGAAGTTTTCAGAAATGTTTCAGCCGCTAGAGCGATCACCAATGTGACGTTACACGTAGGCATATTTTAATTTGAACGTGCCTTAGACGGCCCATGAGGCATTGCACACAAGGGGCTCGTAGTCGAAGACCTAGAACAAAAAAGATAAAACTTACATAAACTTGAAATGAATATTTTGAAGAACAAAACGAACAGGAAGGAGTGTTAGCAGCAGCAAAAATACAACTACGACATTTAAAAATATTGTCACTAACATTGATGGAAAAACATTTTTTAAAAAAGAATGCCGAAAGCCTATGTATGTATAAATGATTCATTCTTTTCTATTCTGTACGTTTTTCTTGACACCGGCTTCTTCGTTTTTTTCAATTACCATTCTTCTCCTTTCTCCTTATGAACGGTAGCAAATGAGATGTAATTCCGGTTAACATGTACGCCTTTCACTTTTCGCTCTCTGCCTCTCAGACTGGAGAAGTGTGGCAATAGAATCGAAGACTGATGAAAACACAATGTGGACATCACGTGCACATGTGACTACGCCACAGGGTGGCTTCTTCGGCTTGTTGTTACAGCGCAGACAGCCGCAAAAACTCGCACAACGCTGTTCACTTATGCTTAGTCACGCCGGAGTGACGCTTATTTGCTTAGTATGTGAATGCAAAGATGTCTTTCGGGAGCAGTAGCCGAAGCACATTGTGGAAAGGTCCGCTCAGTAAAATCAAAAGCTACATTTATAGTTTGCCTCTCCATTGGGCATTTTGAGTTAGTCTTTGTGCAATACAATTATCAGTCAATAAGCGCCTCATGTCGATACGCCTTACGTATACGTAAAAACACGTGTACTTCGCGTACTGCACCACGCCGAGCCTCTAACATGGCGGTGTGCACAGGATGGCCGACAGGTGGCAGCAATTTCGCATAAGTTCTAGAGTCACTGAAGTAGTTTAAAGTATCGCATCTCTTTTCCACGTGCCGCCGCCCACGCGATTGGCATACACGTATCAGGAGACCTCGCGCAGCCAAGTCCCTTCCAAGCGCTTTCGATGCGCGCGCGTTGAACAGACAGCGTGGCCGGGCTTTTTCGCATTAGCACAGCATTGAATGGTATTTTGTCGCTTTATTAACGTACCATGCAGATGAAAGAAAGTATACTTTAGCAGCAATGTGAGCATGGTCTGGGAATCTTGTTTATTCTCGCAATCCGTGCGGAAAAAACGCCGAAGGAAGGCATGCTATGTGACTGCATAAAGTTGATCGCCAAGAATCCACCCCTTTCAAGAACACTTGTTTCTGCAGTAACTTACGCAAAGTTTGCTGAAAATGCTATCATGTGACAGGATTTTTCATCCTATCTGTTCGCTCTGCTCAGTGATTCAAAACAACACGCTTCAAACTCTTCCATTTGCTCCACTCTCTATATATCTGTATCTTTTGAACATACTGCGCTTGCATTTCAAGCAAACGGGTGAGGCAAGAAAAAGAATTAGAAAGATTAAAAAATAATAACTTTTTGAGGTAGACCTTGGCACAAGTCGGGGCGTGATCATTTGCCCTGTCACAAAGCACAAGCGTGACTGATATATTGCATTTAAAACTCGTAAACATAAAATGATATCAGATGATATTAGGCACATTTATTGCAAGAATTATGATGCTAACACGTCGCATTCCACCAATCGTGTGCTAACAATACAGTTCAGTTGTTGATAATGGGCACAACAAAAGCAAGTATTTTGGCATTGAATTACAATTGTTCTTAGACCAGTTGAAACAACTGAGTGTGTGGCATAAAAAATATCACGTGAATTTCTCGATCTGAGCTTTTTCTTGCGTATCGTTCAAATCTTGTACAGAATTTTCCCGTACTCCAACTGCTCTGATTAACGCCAAGCCTTGTTTCTTTTGAGAATTCTTTGCTGGGATTCTTCATTCGCAAAATTTTCACTGCATAATGTACCTCTGCATGTTTTCCTTTGGCATACGCTTTATATAAAGCGGCGCTAATTATTACTAAAAATCTAAGTACTGTTCAAAGAAAACTGCTATAGATGCGTCTTACCAAAAAAATGAAAATTCAACTGAGCCCCAAGCATGCTTTTGCGCTGGCGACGTCAACAAAAAAACGTTTATGTAGGATAACTGCAAAACCTCCAGAACTCGCCTCATTTTGTGTCAATGAAGTGTTTTCAGTCATTTTTAATGACCACCAACGTTTCTACAAATGAGTTAGGAAATGACAAGGCGTACGCAAACAGATACGAAAGTAGCTACCGCCTGCCAGTGGCCCCATACATTGGACCGCTGGAATTCGCAACGGATACATGAATACATCGCGCACAACTTCCAATCACTGTACACACGCCACTCTTGTTATACTTATCAATGAGCTGAACAGCCAATAAAGTGCGCGAGCAAGGTACGATTCAGCAATCAATCTAACGACATAATCGCGGGATCTGAAGTGAACCTGAACACCGACTGCACATTCAGCGTAGCGCAGAAGTCAGCACTAACACACATATTTTACGTTCTGAAGAAGTTAATGGCATCTTGCGTAGAGTCACTGAACATCTTCACTTCTGTTCCTATCGAACACAACCGTGACACGAAATGGGACCATGACACGCAATTAAGAGAGTTAGCGAGCACATGTAGACACTCGCCACACACTGCAATCAAAGTCACACCCTTTACGGTGCCTTTTGCTCAAAAACAATGATAACTGGAAATAAATTCTGATATCGTCTTGAAGAAACACACACATATATTCCACTTCCATTGCGACAACATGGAATTGCATGTTTCCCTATAGTAAAAGTATTTGGTGTCTTGCAGGAAGTCACTGAATATATACACTTCCGTACCGAGCCAACACATTCATGACGAAACAAGAGTGATGAAGCCACGGTGAACACGAAGAGAGTAAGCGAGATCATGGGGATACTCACCGCACATGACATTCCAAATCACGCCACTTATACCGCAGTTGATTCATACACATCAACAACTTGAAATTACGTCTAGTATTCGATTGAAGAAATACACACATATTTTAGTTCAGGCGAATGTAACACAGCATCGACGCGTAAAGATTGTTCTTGTATCCAGGCAAGGCTAGTAACGCCCCGTACAGCCTCAGAAGGACATGACCGCCACCACTCAATGTTGTCCACGTGCAGCCTACTTTTGCGGTATTCAAAATTTTTTTCTAGGGAGTCTACTAAGATATATAGGCTATATGGTCGTATATATCTGCTGCCTGCTTCTTTTAAAACCGAGGCTAGCAGATACAAGCCTTACAAAAAGTTTAGTAATATTAAGTTAACTTTCTAATCAGGATTATTATTACAACCTACCAACAATCGAAGACCATTCTACCAAGTGCCTTTAGACGGCTTTACCAACTTTTGGTCAACCGTCTGGCTGCAATTGGCCACCACTTTAGACCAGAATCGTGTTCATCGGCTGCCTGTTGATGATGATGATGATGATGATGTGTAGTGCTTTATGGCGCAAGGGCTACTTGATGGCCAAAGAGCGTCATTTAAGTAGAAATGAGATGTGAACAATGATATGTTACGTGGCTGTCTATGGGCCTTGAGATTCCTCGCAGCAATGGGGGCAAAAACATAGAAATAATAAATTCATGACAGTGACTTGAAACGTGGGCAGTGAGAGTAAATTGCGAAAAGCTGTAATAATGAAAGCATAGCGAGAATGTAGCCACCGCAGCTGCGACGTCGCTTCGAACTTCATGCTACAGAGCACCTACATTAAAATACGCACGTCTGTTAGAAATGTCAGCAATGATTTAGGTGTGAAAAAGGATTTCCAACTGATAGAACTTGATGAATGAAAGGGTATCTGTTGTAGGTAGGGCAATAAAAAGTGATTTTTTTTGTGAGGGCATCGAAATAACGACACTGGACGAGGATGTGGAGTACCGTAAGTGGTTCTCCACATCTCTCACAGAGTGGCGGATCGCCACCAGACAAAAGTTATGGATGTGTTGTGTGTGTGTGTGTGTCCTATTTCAGCCTGGTAAGTGTGACATGTGTGTAGCGTGATCTGGACAGTGTTGTCCATTCTTCAAGTCGCAGTTTGGTAACATACAATAATTTATCCGTTTGCCTATCTCATCAGTGCTGCCAGTATACTCTGAGTACCTGTCGTAGGGAAGGTTTCATGTCAAGTGCAGGGATGGCCTTGGGTGTATTGGCGGGTGCGTGGTTGTGCGCAGACCCAGCCAGCTGGTCTGCCACCACATTTCCAGTGATCTCGTGGCACCCTGGTGCCCATCACACAACAACATATTGTTTGAGGGCGTAGATTGCGCATACAAGAGAGTATTCCGATACAAGGACATAACTTTTATGTTTTTTAGAGTTTTAACAGCTGTTGCGACGCTCAGCGAATGTTTGTATATGACCGCGCGTCACAGATGTAATTCCTTGTTATGCTTGACGACCACAGATATCGCATGGGCTTCTGCGGCGAAGATGCCTGTTTGCGGGTGCAGGATACTAAATTTTAAAAAGGATGGGCCAACAGCGGCATATGACACACCAGTATGAAACTTGGACGCATCTGTAAAAAATTCTGAGCAAGTGTACTTATGTTGAAGTTCGAGGAAATGTGTGCGGCTGTGTGGAATAGGTGCGTGTTCAATAACTTGCACGAAGGATACGTCGCAGCCAATAACTTGCTGATGCCTTGGCAGCGGATATGCTGAGGGAGACATCAACAGTGTTCTAGAAGTGGTCCGCCTGTTTCCTCAGTGAGGCCTTTCAAGTATAGTAAGCAAGGCTGTTTCAGCGAATGATGGTTGTGGAGGAAGGCAGTATTGGACATATCATAATTGTGGAGCGAGTGGAATGTTCTTCATCTGCGTTAACCTTGTGATAGTAGGTAAAAACAAGTAACGTCTCTACAGATGGAGCAACCTTTGATTTGATCCTATGTACAGGCTTTCAACACGGCTAGTTCAAAAGGTACCCTTAGAAAGGCGAATGCCTAGATGGTGTACAGGGTCGAGAATTATGAAGGCTGATGGTGTCGCAGACTGATAGGTTATAGAACCGTAATCTAGGCGCATGCGTACGAGGCTAGTATATAAATCCCTCCGGTATTTCCTTTCACTACCCCACATAGTGCGTGACAACACTGTCAAAATATTCATTGTCTTTAAGCACCTGTTCTTTGAATACTTGATAAATGGTATGAAGCTTCGCTTTGCGTCCAATATTAGCCCCAGAAACTTATGCTTAGATTTTACAGACAGACCTTGACCATGAAGCTTAATCTCTGGATCGAGATAAACGCCCCTCGTCCGGCAGACTCAGTTACTTTCTTGCACGTTCAGTTTATAATAATTCTCATCTGCCCATTGAAAAACCTTGTTCAAACCTAATTAAACCTGACGTTCACACATTGAGAGGTTACACGACTAGCAGCCGACCTGTACAACGTCAAAATTTATGCAGTAAAACATATTTCGTAGAATAGCGAGGCGCAAAGGAGTTCATTTTGACTATGTTGGTACTCCTGTTTAATGGACAAATGTACGGGACAGAACAGTGCCTACTCTAAGACGGAATGTCCGATTGGACAGGTAGCTTTTGATTATTGCCAAAATTCTACCCCCCACTTAGGTGTGACAGGTCTCGGAGTATGCTAAAGCGCCACGTTGTGTCCTTGGCCTTAATAGGCGTAGGCTATATGTTTTTTTTTTCGACGCAGTAGTCCACGTAGTAGTAGTAGTAGGCAGCGATCTCCACGGCCGAACTAGAGGAGCGGCACACGCGCATCCTTTTCACTGTAGGAGTAAACCCACGTACGTTAATCCTGAATCAAAAGATAGTTGTTTTTCAATAAATAACTTATAAAGACAAGTATATATTGGTGAGTTAATCTCCAATAAAATTTGCCGTGAATTTGATGCTTACTAAATATGATGGATTTTACCACTCGCTTTATTTCATATGCCAGCTTAAATATTCCACACACCATTTAAATATACTGAGCGCCAAGCTATGTACCATACATTTAACTCAAGCCCCGACATATTCACTTCAATCGCCAGCTTAATTAGGCTGCGTGCTAGAGAGCTTAATCTAAGTGCGACCATGCTTGATCCAATTGCCAACATCTTCAATTCAGTGCCAGTCAGTTTATTCCTTGCACCAAAAAAACATGGTTTGCCACTTTGTATACAGTCTAAATGTCGGAATTATGTAAACATGAAGCGACAGGAAGAACTTTTCGCTCGCCTATACATGCAGGCTAGCGCTTATGAATTGAGGTGCAGTGCTACCGTTTTGGTGCCATAGGTTCAAATTAAAATAAAACAGTGCGTTTTATTTGCATTTATTGGTACCTAATGTAGTTGCTCATAGAGTCCATGTAAGTCAATACGCTTGATTCCAATTGCATTATTCCGGCTAACCTTCTACACCATCGCATTTGCTCTGTAGACGGCAATTGGCAGCAAATTCGCTGAGGCATTCGCAGTCGTCTGATTAGCCCGGTGATAATGATGACGATCGACAAATAATACTCTGCCGTTATTGAAACCAGAAATAACCGTTTTAAACTAAACTTGCATTCATTTGGGTTTATGTGTATTTAAGCTTTTTATAACTGCATCAAAGGAGATACTGCAGTTTTCATGTAACAGACGACGCTAGTGTTGCTGAAGCGTTTTTGCTTGAAAACGTGCGTTTATTTTTATTTTATTTGAATAAAAAGATAACGGCTAATATGAAGGGAAATTATGACTTCGGTTGTTCACATGAGGATTCCGAGTTTATGTCCTATGTGCAATGCAGGATGAAACTCTCTTAAAATTATCTCTAATGCTCTCTGCGCCCAGCGAGGTCCTCCGAATTTCTATATTATGTAGCTGCTTTGACCCATCGCTGCCCATGGCCAGGTTTTCCATATTTTGGTATGCATTTTGTCACTTCAATAACCATCATCTGTCCTTCGCATTGCAATGATCCTGGCCCATTGATGTAATGCTATACAAATCCAATAGTGAACTTTAGTGATGAACGCATACTATTCGTTAACATGATACTGCTTTTTATTTCGTTGCAGTAAACTGAAACTTGTACATAGCAAAGTACAGCGGGGGGTTATATGTTACATGACATTGGGAACGAAAGCATCAAGTAAACGATGAAGACGACGAATGTGGTCGCGCTTGTGTTGTTGTTGTTCCGCTATCTTGGATGCAGCTGCCTCTGATTCTCCCTATATAATTTGTGCCGACCCTGCAATGTTCGAGGAAAAGAAGGTGCGGCATTTAATGTATGGGGTAAAAGAGCAGCTCTTCGCCGGACTCGTGCGGAATCTGCCGACGACTGTGGCTGAGTTCAGAAATGAGGCAACCACAATGAAGCGTACGCTCCAGCGTCGGTCGTCACAGTATGAACACCACGACGTCACCACTGCTGCATGCTCTATCGGGGCTGACAGCGAGAGGCATGCGCTCGCAGAGTTCATAAGAAGCGTCGTGCGGGACGAGCTGTGCCAACTCCAAGCAGCGGGACCCCGATCATCCTGTAAATGCTCTCGCAGACTATCTGAAATGAGATCAGACAGGTGGTCACCCCACTCGCACCAACAAGGCCTGAGGCCCCTGTGCTGACTTATGCGGCGGCCCTGCGATCTTCTGCACCACATGCTCCTGATCACACTATGCGGACAATGTATCAGGCTAGCCATCAATTCCAGGGCACCTCTTCGAATCCGCCACCCGCCTCAAGGTTTGCGAGTGCACCCACTTTTCATCCGTCTGGATCGCGACAGAACGCCACAAAGGTCAGCATGTGGCGTACGTACGGATAACCATACACTCTGTACCACTGTGGCGAAGCGGGTCACGCCTACCGCAATTGCCAGTACCACCAACTTGGCCTAAGTGGCGCTCACCCTGATGCTCGGTGCCCGCGTTACAGTGAGCGTCCTCGCGACATCGAAGCGTACCTTACGTGCCAGCAAGCGCTTCGCCTTGGTCAACGCAACCAATCATGATCACCATCACCTCGCCGCCCCACGTCATCCTAGCTTTCCCTCGTCATCTTATGCTATTTTTAGAGGCGAATCACCGAGTCCCCACAGGGGAAACTAGAAACTGCAGCTCCTGGGGGTGAAGTCGCGTCCAAACGAACTATCAAAGAACCTCCCTCGACGCAGAGACCTGACGAAGACTGTTCTGACTTTCCAGTCGTTTCCGAAACATAAGACTGTGTCCGCCGACATCACCGTACACGTCGATAATCACGTCGTCACTGCCCTCGTCGCCACCGGCGCCGATTATTCGGTTATGAGCAGCGCCCTGGCATCCAAACTGTGGAAAAAACTATCCCTTAGCAAGGACCCCGGTTGTGCACGGCAGGGCGCCACCTCGTCACTCCATCTTGAATGTGCACAGCCTGTGTTCGAGTCCGTGCTTCGACGTTCACAGGGTTTTTCCTCGTATTATCTGTGTGCTCCCGTCCACTCATTCTGCGAATGAGCTTTCTGCGCGAGTATGGCGCAAATATTTTCCTACGAGACTTGCAGGTGTCGTTCGAGGACCCATTTCATCCTGAACTTGAGAACACCCACTTATCGAAGGCTACCCTACGTGTATCCTCCAAATCTGCTACTCTGCCTCCCCGCAGCAGCTTCTTTATCAGCGGTGAAAGTGACCAAAACGTCCCCGATGCTGTGATTCCGGAAACAAACTTGTCCCTACTTTTCGCACAAGAGATCTGCGTTGCCCGAGGTATTGTTCAGCCCAGCAGGAAGCAGGTTCACCTATTAGTCACGAATTTCAGCGAGGAGTATCGCCATTTTACCAAACACACTGCGATCGCATACCTTGAGAATATTGCCGACGTCCCTGGTGCCTCAACATTATCTGCCCTTTCGTCGTGCGACCATTCCCCCATGACATTCGCAAGCACTCTCGACGTAAACCAGGGTCTACCATCCACGCAACAGGAACGTCTTCTGAAGCTACTCGACTTATTTGGGGAATGTTTCGCTACGACTTCGAAAGAGAACCAAGCACTGCTTGCCAAGCACTGTGTCATCACAGAGCCTACCGAGAGACGCATTCGACAACACGCCCACAGAGTCTCGCAAAAAGAACAAGACGCTATACATCAACAGGTCCAGCAGATATTCAAAGACAATGTCATCCAGCAATCGACCAGTCCCTGGGCGTCCCTTGTTGTGTTAGTAAAAAAAAAAGATGGTACCCTGTGATTTCGCATCGACTACCGAAAGTTGAACAAGGTCACGAAGAATAACGTGTATCCTTTACCATGAATGAATGACTCGCCGGACCGCATTTGCAACGCTTGTTACTTTTCTTCCGTGGATCTACGCAGCGCCTATTGGCAAATTTTCGTTGATGAGCGCGACCGCGAAAAGGCCGCCTTCATTATTCCTGACGGACTCTACGAGTTCAAGTTCCTTCCCTTCGTCTTATGCTCGGCGCCAGCTACTTTTCAAAGAATAATGAACACGGTTCTTTCTGGGCTAAAATGGCAAGCGTGTCTTCTCTACCTTGACGATGTGAACGTCTTCTCTAAAACGTTTGATCAGCACGTCCAGCGCTTACAGACAGTTCTTCAGACAATGTGAACAGCTGAACTTCCTCTCAAACCTGAGAAATGCCACTTTGCTTTCGAGGAACTGAAGTTTCTTGGTCACATTGTTAGCCACGCCGGTATACATCCAGACCCTCAGAAAACGAAAGCTGTTGCCGCAATTCTTGTCCCAACAAACAAGCGCAGTCTCCGCTGATTTCTGGAACTGTGCGCATATTACTGACGTTTTGTCAAAGGCTTCTCTTTAATTGTTGAACCTCTAAATAAACTTACAAAAGGCGGCGTACTGTTTGTTTGGGGTCAGGATCAACGTCATGCCTTTGACACGCTATGAAACCATTTCCAAGTCCCACCTGTACTCGGTCACTTTGACGACAACACTGCCACAGAGCTACACGTGGAATGCCAGCAACGTCGGACTTGGAACTGTATTGGTTCAATGGAAAAATGGCGTAGAGCGCCTGATTGCCTATGTAAGTCGAACATTATCGTCCGCAGAGAAAAACTATTCTGCAACAGAAAAAGAATGCTTAGCCGTTGATTGGGCTATAACGAAGTTTCGGCCTTATTTGTACGGTCGCTCATACAGGGTAGTTAGCACCACCATGCTTTATGTTGGCTCGCCAGCCTCAAAGATCCTTTCAGTCGTCTAGAACGGTGGAGGCTTCGACCGCGAAAATTTCACGTTACAGTTATTCCCATGTCAAGTCAGGACGTAAACACACCGATGCTGACTGTCTCTCACGTGCGCCAATCGGAAGTACGAACGCGGATGTTGAAGAGACAGATACATTTCATTCCTCTGTATCAGCAACCAACTTGGCTGAACAACAATGCGAGGACATGCAGCTAAGCCCACTGATGGACTACCTCAAAGGCCGAAAAAGCAGTCTTCCTCGAAACTTCGCACGCTCGCTGGTCTCGTTCCGCCTCAGGAATGGAGTCCTCTATAATAATAATTTCATCCATACCCAGGCTACTTACCTACTGGTTGCGCCACTTCGTGGCAATATTTTACATGCTTGTCACGACGAACCATCATCCAGACACCTTGGCTGCACGCGCACCTTGAAAAGAATTCGCCGCTCCTACTACAGGCCATGCTTCGCGAAGACAGTCAAGCAGTACGTCCGCACATGCCGCGACTGCCAACGCTGTAAGACTCCACCTGTCCGACCAGGAGGACTACTAGAGCCTATCGCCACACCGCAAATGCCATTTCATCAAATTGGCGTTCACTTGCTCAGATTGTTTCCCACGTCTTCGTCTGAAAATTGGTGGATTGTGGTTCCCACCGAATATTTAACACGTTACAGCAAAACAAGGGCCCTGCCCAAAGCTACCGCAGCCAAAATCGCCCAGTTTTTCGTCACCAGCATCCTCCTAAAATAAATGTTTCGCACATGAATTAAATTTCTTGGCGCTAAAGTTATTTAGGCTACACTTGGATGAATTTGAGCAGAAAAACCTGTATTATCGCAAGGACGCGCTTTAAGCACTATCTTACAAGAAAGGGTAGCCACATAAACTCGCTGGGCGTAACCTCCTTCATTTTAGCAAGGTTTAATGAGAGTTGGGCCACAGTGCCATGAATATAGTGAACTGGTATATAGCAATAAACTAGAGGCGGTAAAAGGTGAGAAGTAGACATGAAGCACAGGCCGTAAGAAAGTGCGCGAGTGCCACCTCTCGTCTAGTCCTTGGAATTCACGCTAGATAGTGGTGCTTCTGTATGTTGATTATATGATGCAAAGATACGAGACGGCGGTAGTTTAAGTGTTCACTACACGGACTGACGAATGGCAGAACGGACAGACAGATGTACAGGACGGACGCCGGGACGGTGGACAGATGGACGCAAGAACAAACTGATGAACGCACGGATCGACGCACGGACAGCCGCACAGACGGACGCACGGAAGAGTGGAAGCAAAAGCGAAGGGACGATGGACGCTTCGCCCTACTCATCATCACGCACTTCTTGGAATGCTGTAATTTTTTCAATTTGAAGCTATGACACCAAAATTTTAGGAGGAAATAGCACTGCGCCTCATTTCATAAGTGCTAGAAAGTATAGGTGAGTTAAAGGTTCCTACTATAGCTTCATGTTCACAACCTTCCGACATTTAGACTGTATACAGTGGCAAACTATGTGTTGCCTGGTGCATAGAATGAACTGACTGACACCTTAATTAAAACCATTGGCAATGGGAATAAACATAGTGGCAATTAAAATAAACTCACTGGCACGCGGTGTACCTGAGTTGGTGCTTGGAATAAGTGTCAGGCACGTGGATTCAAATAGCTTGAGGCTCAGATTACTTCAATGGCGTATGAATTATTTGAGCTGGCACTTGAAATAAAGTGATTGGGAAAACCTGTAGTTGTCTTATAAAACAGGTCCCAATGGGCTTTTTAGGTGAGCCATTTGGGCACCTGTGGGTAACATTCATTAGATAGTGTACTGAAAACTTACGGAAAGTGGTCACTTTCGTAAGGATTATTGACAACTTTCTATCTGAGTAAAGGTGGGAGCGATAGAAAGACAATGCTGACGTCTATCGCTCAGTGGCTAATATTAGAGAGGATATAATATGTCGCCTCTATTTCATTCAGGAGACAAGTGCCGGAAGAAAAAAGGAACTCTTAGAATATACGGCCTCGTGAATCGCCGCGAGAGTCACCCCAAAGGCTATATGCATTAAAGTCCCTTAGGACAAGATAGGGTTTTGGAATTCCATCTATTGAGGACTGCAAATAATGTTTGTTAAGGTGGTGGTGTGGAGATATGTAGAGAGAGCAGATGGTGACAAGCTTAATCAAAATAACTGCTTGAACAGCCACCGCCTCAAGGGATCGTTTTAGTGGTAGGTGTATACATATAATCCCTTGTTTGACTATAACGGCAACACCACCGGATGTTGCAACTTCATCATCTCAGTCCTTTCGAAAAATAACACAATGACATAGTAAGTTAGTGTGTTTTGGTATTTGATGTGTCTGTTGTACACACAGCACTTTTTGCGTGTAATTGCGTGATAGTTTTTGGATATCATCGAGTTTTCTCAGCAGTTTTCAGACGTTTCATTGTAGTATTTATGTCTCCATTTTATTGTAGTTTGATGCTTAGTTTACAACAAGTGTTGTCTTAGGTTACACATCATTTTAGGGGCTCTGTATTGCAGTTTTTTGTTGTTGTTGTTGTGCTCCAAAGAGCTGCAGCTACGCCTTTCCTTCGGCGTCTCAGACGCCAGAGCAGTGTAGCTTGTATCAATACCCTCTTCTGAGGTGGCTGATCGTGTCTGTTTAGCAGACATGTTCATGGCGGTTTCAGACCTGATGGCACATGCAGTAGCCCCAATTCCCGCAGACTTGGAGGTCTGCAGGCCCTTTAGAGCAGGAGGTGGAGCAGTACAGTTTAGCCAGAGGCGCTACTGGCACAACCGTAGTCACACTTGGTGTGAAGTGCTTGGGCGCCGAAAAACTTCGCACGGTGCCCCGCCGCACCACGTTGGCGATGGAAGGATCACAGTGGTTTTGTGCACAAAACCATTGTCATGCTTTTGGAATGATATGTTAAATTTGACCTTAATATATAAAATTTCTTTGTCTTTTTTTCACGGTGAGCTTGATCGGGAGTATGCGGCGCGATTTTTTTCACAATTAGCGCAACAGGTTTCTGATGTGGAGTTGTGCCTGATGCACGTTCCCGATGTGCCTGATGCATGTTCACAAGATGCGCACTTCTGCACCTTGCGCAGCTCTGCACGTTTCGGATCCGTGTAGAAAGCACTGGCACTTGAAACATTGGCGGGGATTCGGTACATAAGGTCTGAAACGAAGCTTACAGTAACCGGTTTCATTGGAGTCGAGAAGGTTGCTTGTTCCGAAGGTAATTATGACGTGCTTTGTTTGCATCTGTTTGTAATCTTGCTTTATTGTTATTCTTTGTATTTTAACTACATTTTCTTCTTGCTATCTTTCGAAGAATTTAGTTTCAGATAGCACGAGAATGTCATCATGAGATACACCACGCCATGTGTTCATCGACTTATGTCCCATTGATACAGGGATGTTGCCGAATTCTAGAGTTTTGAGAGCTTGTCGTACTACGTCTTGTCGCAAACTTTTAGGACACCGCCACTCGCTATGTTTGTCACTTTGAAGCCTGAGCTAATTTCATCTGTGAGAGTTTTCGAGACAATAATTGATCAAATCTATCGGACTGTTTTTTTGTTCATTTCGACTGTGAATCACGTCGTACTTGGCGAAAGTCTATTTTGGCTGAGCAAAAAAAAAACTATCATCGGTGCGCGATCTCTTCAGGCAGCGATCAAGGAGTGTGGAAAAAGCATTTTTGATAAGTACCATTTAATGTTCGGTGGCGATGTTGGCCACTCAACACCGAACCCAACAAGGGTACGCTACAAGCTTAAATAAGAAACACTTGATGATGCCAGCCATGCGTCGTCAATAGAACCAATTATAACTGCCCTCGGCAGAGCAACTACAAAGGGTTAACCCTTGCAGCCAGTGAAACTAGAAATGAATGAAAGAAGTAGAAGACAGGAAATAGTAAAAGAAAGAGAAAGCCGAAGATGTGGGAAGAGAGATAGCAAGAGGTGACTGCCGATTTTCTCTGGGTGGGTCAACCCAGGGGGGCCGTCTAGGTGAAGCCGAGGTGAAAGGGAAAGAAAATGTTGCCAATGTCGGGGGCTTTAAAGGTCCAATCACTCGCATCGACTCAACCTCCATGATTCCCTTTTCTCGGACGCGGCTCAGCCAGGCCCGGCAAGGCGTAGGAGGGAGTCGAAAACCCCCTCCGCCCGTTAGTTGGGGTCCATGGTGTCACTGCGCACTAAGCGCATGCTTGTGCAGACGCCCCTGCGGGGATAGGCTGTCTGTTGATCACTTAGTAACGGCCTGTCAAGCATGTTCAATAGAAGCTCTAGTAACCTTGTCTCGAAAGAAATACTGTCATAAATTTTCTGTTGACCGAGTTGTAATGGCCTGTCAAGAATGTTCAATAGACGCCCCAGTAACATTCTCTCAAGCGAAATGCTTTCTGCAAGCAGTCTGTTGATCATCTAGCAACCTGCTTTAATACAGTCTGTCAGCAGTTGGTTACAACCATTCTATTGAAGCACGCTCGTACACGCTCTGCAAACGATTTTATGGTTCGTTCATGGTGTTTAGCGTCCCCTAGCGGCTCAGAATGCCGTATGAAGGGCTCTGATAACGCGTGCTCCTAGCATTTCTTCTCCCCAGAAATGCGACCTTAACGCTCATTGTTGAACCCCCATATTCCCGATCGAAAACCAAGAACTGTAAACATTAAGTCCCCTCCTTTCAGTGGCAATGCATGGATCCAGTCTGCAAGAGGCCCTCAACGGCATACCATCCAAACGTGGTCCACGTCCTGTCGGAACGCAAGATGTGTCCGTGTGTGCTACATAGAACGCGCATCGGCATCGCTGGGACACGCAGGGTGCGTTTGACAAAAAGCGCGTGCATGAACCAGGGGATTTAAAGGGCGCGTCATGTGTGCGCTGGAGCGATCTTTCTCTAGCCTTCATTACGGCCGGTCTTGACTCCTGTAAAGGCGCGTCTTGACTTCTAGTGTTCTTGACCCGTGTAACCTTGTAAATAAATCATGTGTTCTACGTGAAGGCTGAAACATATGCAGTGTTTTTCCGGCGTTTTCCCGGCGTTACTTACGTGGGCGTGACTCGGTGTCAACGCTGCCGGTGACGGTGATCGAAACGCCCACTTCTGCACGACTGAGATATCTGCAGCGCAGGCGCCGACGCTGGAAGCAAGTCGACGAATCGAGAACCAATCAGCGCACAGCTGCCAGCGACCTCCACAACTTAACAGCATCGTTGGCTGCTGTCAGAATGGCTGCCAGCCACCTCGAATCTATTAAGTCGTCGCCGTGCTCTGTGTGTTCCGCAAATTTTTAACGGATGCTTTTATTTGACATAGCTTGTTCCTGAGAAGCTTCGACCGGAAGCGCTCGGGATATCTTCGAACCGTTTTCGAGCGCCATACTCAAGTCCATCGGTAGGGTTAGCAGGCCTGAGTGCATTTGCTGAATACGTGGCCTCAAAGATGTACAACAACTCTAATGCCGAGGGGCCGCATATTGCGAGTTTCTAGTTCTTCTTATCCTCGACAGCTGGCGCTAGAAGTTAAAAAGAACTTCTTAGTGGTACTGTGATTTGTTTTTCTCACCTCATAACTGCAAATTAGATATAAAACCGGTTTTCAGCAATATTTCTTGTTGTTGCATTGACGGACACTGCACACTGCTATGCGGGTCTTGGGTTCATTCTCTTCGACACACTCTGCGACGCTGATCTGACGCTGGCCTTGGCGCTCCTCACATGGTTTGCCACCTTCTCTGGCGGCGTTGACGCGATGACATCGAGGGACGTGGCGCCGAGAAAACTGCTGGCAGTAACGCTGCATATGTTTCGGGATTGAGGAGCCTCGCAAAGGTTCTTCCTTTCCCGGCGCCTAGGTGGCCGCCTGTGCCCCACTTTCCGGTCACATGAACTGGTGGCAGTGGTGGGATGCGCACCAACGCCCCCGAAGAGACTGGCGATGCTTATCCGAAGGGGTACATTGGTCACTGCTTCATGAAGGCTTGTTTTTATTAAAGGTAATTTCATGGCACCTTGAGCAACAGAAGTCTGCACTGAGTGGCCATGGGTTTGAACAAGTTAAGGAAACCGGATTCAGTGCTCATGTGCGAGAAGCTGGCGGTTGACGTGGCAATGATACAATGAGAGCCGCGTTTGACACAGGTTATTAAGGATTCTGGCGCAGATGAGCAGAGGTTTTGCAATTGTTAGGAGCTCGTATAGGCATGGTGTAAGGAAGCCAAAGGAGGAGAGCGACTTGCGTTTGAGAGAGAGAGACCGCCGGGCGTAAAGAGGAAGCAGCCGCTCATGAAAGGGAAACGGAACGATTTAGGGTTGAGCTTCGGATTGTCGTGGCGAAACGTGCCGCTGGTCAGGGTACAGTAAACGCAGAGTTCTATGATAGACCAGACACGATGAATATCGAATGCTGGGATGAGCAAGCTGGTGAGTGCAGCGTGCATCACAAGTCGGAGACGACAGGTGTCCCAA
Organism: Rhipicephalus annulatus; assembly: GCA_013436015.1. Classification (NCBI taxonomy): domain Eukaryota; kingdom Metazoa; phylum Arthropoda; class Arachnida; order Ixodida; family Ixodidae; genus Rhipicephalus; species Rhipicephalus annulatus. The sequence continues at coordinate 45,369 of WOVY01006031.1, read as the reverse complement.
GCATGGCAGAATTACAGGATGACTCCATCGTAAAGAAAGCTTTTTTTCGGCTTCGAGCAGATGTGGTATGTTCGATGAGCAGGAAGAATGTGCAGACGCACTCGTAAAACTAGAAAGGGTACATTCGGATGTGCTATTGTCAGTAGGCAGCGACGTAGATGGGCAGGGTAGCCAAACTGGAACTGTCAGTTGTGCAGCATACAATGCTACAGCTGGAGGAATAGACAAAGGAAGTAACAGATTGGCCTTGCAATTATACCGCGGCGGTGTGAATGCTTAGGCATTTTCTGTGGCTTCTGCGGCTATGAAGTACAATTTCTTAAGGATAACTAGACTTTCTGATTGTCAGCTTGAATAAATCATGTTCCGGCAAGTCAGGGCCGTTCATACGCTTTCGTATTTGTGCGTCCAGAACAAGATTTTTTGGTTTGAATACCTTGTTTGCTGCAACGTGCAGGAAAAATTCTTGGGACGTCCGGGTGTCTTGGTGTAAATTGTGCGACATGCGACGCAAAAACCTTGTTTGAAGGCGTTCTATTAGCTTATGTTGAGCATATGAAAGGTTTTTATCACATGAAATGGGACACAATCACTTCGTTAAGTCAACTGGTAACCACCACAGTGTAGGCTTCTGTTATGCAAAAATTTAAGATACATTGCAGTAAGTTGACACCTGGTTATTCTTGGGAGAGCTTAGGATTCTCAGCATTGGTATTGGGTTGAGTGCGTCACATCATGTCATGCCCAACCAGGGTAACTACCTGAACAGTGGTGCCGGGGCCTTTGTCGCAGTGGACATTGCCTGCTGTGACTAAGCATCAGTTGTGCACTATGAGTGGTTGTGACGCCAGGGTGTGCCTACCTCGACACCTGCTGTGTGGTGCGCGTCTCTGGGTTGTGGTGGACAGGGAGTGTGACGTCCAAGGAGAAGAACGACGGCCACTTAGGGAGCCGTGGCCCTGCATTCCTTACGTCAACTCTTCAGGCGCCGGACAGGCTGTTATGAGTGGCAATACAAGGATTCGGCTCGCAAGAGACGCTCAGTGGCATACCGTTCAAACGTGGTCCGCATCCTGCTGGACCACGAGAGGTGTCCGTGTGTGCCAAACGGAATGCGCATCGGCGTCACTGGGACACACAGGGTGCGTTTGACAAGAAGCGCGTGCACGAATCGGAGAATATAAAGGGCGCTTCACGTGTGCGCCGAAGCACTCTTCTCTCTCTGGCCTTCTTTGCGGCTGGTCATGTCTCCTGTAAAGGCATGTCTCGACGACTATAGTGTGCTTGACTCGTCTAATTATGTAAATAAACTCTGTGTTAATGTAAGTAAGGAGCCTCGCAAGGGTTCTTCCTTCCCCAGCGCCTCGGTGGCCACCTATGCCCCAATTCTCGCTCACATCATCCCACAACAGTCATGAACACTGCCTACATACACATGTTTTTAAGCAACATGTGTATCTGTATATGCGTGAAGGAGTATTTAGTAGAAGCTAACAGAATTTGAAAAATGCGTGAGCGGCGTTAAACTGGACGAAAGGTTGATCAAAGATATTTCTTTTAAATACCTGACATCAGTGGTTCAAATGATATTCACGCCTGTAATAGTCACACAATTTACCCACTGAACAATCAAAACAACATGAAGTGAACACACTACAACCGAACTGATTATTTACCGAATGTTACATGTGAACACACAAATGGACATTAGCAGTCAGACATCGTCAAATTTCAAGTAAAATAATATATGAACCTCTAAAAAACAGCGCATTAGCAGTGATAAATTAAGAAAATCCAGCAGAATCAAGTTTATCCAAATTAACTTGCTGCATCTGCAACAAAGAGCTTAGAATTTTTGTCTAAATTATTGGATGCTATCACAGATGAAAACAACAAACAAGAAGACCTTTAGATCTAAATGAGGCAGAAACCTACGCTTCTAAGATTGAGATAATATTAAAAGACACAAAATAACTCCCGCGAATTGTGCATGAGTATATACCACGTGTGATATCACAGCGAATAAACATATAGGAGCAGTCAATGCGCGGCCTCATCTAGCGTGCATTCGGTAAGTTTGCTTCGAAGCACGGGGCTCCTAGTTGTTCGTTGTGGTGATCTCTGACGAAAAAGTGGCGAACTCTTGCAACATGTTGGTGTTCTTGCCAGGAGCATTTCCTTCGTAGTTTTCATACTTCACCTTGTGGCGTCTCATGTCCGCAAGCACCCACTTTTGACGAATTCTGCTGTACAGAGTGAAACGGGGAGGCTGTCTTTCACCGCACTAAAGCTGGTCAAGGTGACAGCAAGTGCACAACCGCACGTGGCTCACATGAGGGAACTTCCGCAGCACTTAACTTCACCACACACGATGACACTGGCATGCATAGTCATATCTTTGGTGCCCTAAGATAGCTGCAACCGTGACTTTTATGTAATTAGAGAGTGCCGCCGCAGAAGAGGACACAGAGTCGCTCAGTACCCGCGTTCTTTGTGATCTCCCTACTTTCTTCTGCTGGTGAGGCGCGCTGAGGCGTATCATAAAGGAACGCAAGGGGCACTGGTACTAATTCGATGTCACCGTTTGAGCTGACCCAGCCCCAAAAAACCAGCTGGGGGACCTAAGATGGCAGCCGTGGTGACGTCGATGCAAATTATGTATGAGCCTACAACTGCATAGTATCGCGTTCAACCATATATACCCACATACGTAAATAAATGTTAAGAAAAGCGCTTGAGAAATCGATAAAAGAGCGAGCCCCGTGCAACTCAGACAACAACGACTAGGCGAAAAGGGAAAAGACGAACAGGTCAGAGCAGGTTAATGGACTCGACAGCTAATGTGACGCCGCATGTAGCGTACCGGTGCAGACAGGGTAGATAACGTCCTGTCAGGTCAGTTTCGGGACATTGGGGACGTTTGTAGCCCCACAGCACCTCCGTTCTGCGGAAAGTAAATTCAGGTGCTTTGTGAGTCTCAGGCTTAAGAAGAAAGAAGAAACGGACACTAATGAAAAGAAAACATGTTCTGGACACTAACAAAAGCAGTACGTACACGTGTGTTTGAACCACATTTTTAAGTTGTGCTCCCCTAAGACTAATCTAAATATATATATATATATATATATATATATATATATATATATATATATATATATATATATATATATATACTCATCTGAGAAGAGCTAAACAAAGAGGTAATGTTTACTACTATGAGTAGGCCAAATACTTTGACATCATTTGAGCTAATACACATATAACGCTTCGCTGGCCTGTGTAGTTTATGAGCACGCGCATCACACTGTCAATGTCTGAAATGATGTATAAGAAATGGAGCTGTAATTATATGTCAGATTCAGAAGAGCTTTTTATGCCAAAAGCGTGCAAGAATATTTTGGAGAGTTCTGTGTTAGACAACTTAGTGAACACAGTTGCAATCAATAATTTAAAAAAAATCATACTAAGACGAAGCATTGTGAGCTCGACTTGAAGTTAGTATGTGAAGATATATAATCTACTTTTTTCCTTTTTTGGAACTCTTCACCTTATGGTCTACAATGTAGCCCCTGAGCGCCTTACTTATATTTCAATGGACACCATTATTGGGTGAAAAGCGATTGCGCTAGTGAGCACTCTTGATCGAAGAAAAAAAGGCTACGCCATCGGCTTCCCGACTCGTACGTAGGACAAACGCACTCTATAGCGCGTGCACTTATTTGTGCTAATAAATATTATTATCTCTACTATATATCCTCACCATGGTAGCCTAGTGGCTAAGGTACTCGGCTGCTGACCCCCAGTTTGTAGAATCGAATCTTGGTGGCGGCGGATGCATTTTCCATAGAGGAGAGAATGCTGTAGGTCCGCGTGCTTAAATTTTGGTGCACGTTAAAGAACTACAGGTGGCCTAAATTTCTGGAGTCCTCCAACACAGCGTCTCTCATAATCGTATGGTTGTTTTGGGACGTTAAACCCCTCATAACAATAAAATCATAAATCTTGTATATAGTGAATTTATAGCTTTGATATGTGCATGTGCGAGTTCGTCAAAATATAACGTAATACTTGCTTTTGGGCCGGAAAACTGAAGGAGGTTTATTGTTCTATGACTTTTTATACTTCACGAAAGCTAGAAAAAAATTACACGTACAGTGGGAAGCGATGATATGCGAAGCACGAATGAGGAATATTGATAGGTAAGTTAAAAATCAGCACAACGTTACGAGGCAGGTGGACGTAGTACACAGTAAACACAATCATAAATGGTGTGCAAGTAGATAACATACAAGTAGGTTGTTCATAGCCACATAACGACAGCACCACTAATGTTCGCAATACCGGCACCTGCAGTGGGAGGCACGTGAATAATGCCGTTCATGACTTCCAAGTCATGATTATCATATTGGCGCCTGGCATTTCTGTTCATCTATTCACATCACGTAATACCAAAGTAAATGGGAAGCTAGCGATACGGCCTCGAGCGTGCTACACACTAAACAAAAATAGCCCCTAACAACCTACTTTTTTTATTTTTTTAATACCTCGCAGTCGAAGTAAAAATTCACTCTCGCGAAAAGTGAGTTTTGGCAGTAATTTTTTACCACACTGAGGTTTTGAGCGAGTATGAAGAGAGTAATTTTTACTGCCCTAACAAGGTTTTCGAAGTGATTTCTGGAAGTTATTTCAGGTGGTAAAAAATAAAAAATGACGGCTGAATTCGCCTAAAGAGTCGACAAATTTCTTAAATATCAAAGACGGCAGAATTTGTGACACATGGATTAACACACAGATTAACACGCACACACAACAACTGTAGTGTAGAATAAAGCACCACTTGAACAGATTGCACGCGTTACTCGACTGTACCTCAACAATCCGGTATATATAGGCACGGCTTTTTGACCTGCCGTGTAGTGCCGGTAGGAGAGTTTTTTTGCGTTAATTGCCAATAATGTTTGAAAGTACAAGCCTAAACTTAAGGTGGGCTGCAAGTCGCTAGGAGTCACACCGACCTTTTATTTCAAAGCCACCCAATCTCATCTCTTTGATTATTCAATAATTAGCTAGTACACCGGCCTTTTGGACCAACCTGTGTTAGCACTGCTGATGCACCAGTCTATAAAATATACCTATGTGCGCACAAATCACGGCAGCTCAATGATTTTTATTGAGCGGTGGTGCACAAACGCAGTAGCAGCCCGTATTCATGACAACGGGTGTAGAAGAGCAATACACTTCTGTATACAAGCTTCTTAACGACGGCGTAGGGCTTTTCTAGGAGCACGGCTATGCGATGAAAGACAGCTGGTGATCACAAAATACATCTTCTGTGCGAATTTTGTCGTAATTTCAGACACAAATGAATACGTGTCCGCTATCTGCAGAGTCTTACGCGGACGGGGTTCTTCTAACGAAAGAGACAGACCACAGTCCGGGTTTTCTTCGTGCTCACCAGCGGCAACGTGGTTCCGTCTGCCTCGTATCGGCTCTTGCCTTCGCGCTATATGTTTGACAATCGTTGGCGCACCAGGCGGACGATTGAGGCTGAACTTTAGTCCAGCAGACATCGTCTTCATTGGAACAAAATATATGCGATGCTTCTTTCACCTGCCCTGGTGACACACTCACACTTGCTGCTGGCTGGCTTCGGACCGACGATATAGCGAATTAGGGCTTTCGCTCATCGCTTTGATGTTGTAACTGGTTACTCTCGAGGAAGCAACCACGGACAATGACACCAGCTTGATTTTGTTACCGCTGGCAACTCTTCACGAATCAGCATGAAAGCGAGGTATCCGCGACGCACGGTCACTCTATGATGTAAGAAACACGTGAGCTTCATCAACTCAACCAGACACACAGATCCCTAGCTTCTTCCAACGTCTGTCTCAAAGTCCGCCGCAAAGCAAAAGCCAGCAATATGCGCAAATATGCAGGAAAACTTTGCAGCAGTTTTTTTTTCTTGAACAGCTTCCTCCCCCTTTTCTTTTTTCGTCCACGGAATGCTTTCCTCGCTCGTTGTGCTTATGCTACCCCCAGTTCCAGTGAAAGTGCGTTGACTCGAAGTCAGTCATGAGGCGTGACGATGCCATACCAAACTTGGAAAAAAATACATCTGTGGTCCTCGCGTACCGTCATGATTCAATGAGAGCGTCACTTGGGATGTATGGGGCAAAAGCCACCGAAGCAGCCGCAAGCTTGCAGTCACGTGGTAATAAACTTTGAAACGCAGGGTAAAAATCACATGATAAAAAAACTCCCCACGAGGTAAAACTGGATTTGGCATCCTTTTACTACGTAACTCCGAGGTGGTGGTAAAACTATGTGATGTACCACTGTTTACTCCAACACGAGATAGTAATTTCAAACGCGAGAGAGTTTTCAGAGGGCATGAGCCTTGAAAACTCCAAACTCGGATAGTTTTTGCTTACAGTGTATGAGCGTAGAAAATAGTTAAGTTTTACATGACACGCATGTCATGATTACCATGTTTGGACATGTCAATTACCTTCGTCGTCTATTCTCGTCGCGTAATACCAAACTTCGTAAATGTAAAGCTAGCAAAACGGCCGCGAGCACACTATGAGCGTAATATCTAGTCATGTTTTTATATAAGACGCATGTCATGATTATCTTGTTTGGGCACGTTATTTACTTTCGTCATCCGTTTGCGCCACGTAATAACAAATTTGGTAGAAGTGAAGATAGCCAAACGGCCGCGAACGTATCATGAGCGTGGTGTATTCATGTTCCTACAAAACACGCATGTTATGATTATCATGCTTGTACCAGTAATATACCTTCCTCATCCATTCACGTCACGTAACACCAATTTTGGTATATGCAAAGCTAGCGAAAGGGCTGTGAGTGCGCTATGATTGATTGATCGATTTGAGGGGTTTATCATCTTAAAACCACCATATGAATATGAAAGATGCCATAGTGGAGGACTCCGGGAATTTCAACAACCTGGGGTTCTTTAAACCCAAATCTGAGGACACGGGCCTACAGCATTTTCGCCTCTGGCAAAAATGCAGCCGCCGCAGCAGGGATTTGATGCCACGACCTGCCAGTCCGCAGCCGAGTACTTTAGCCTCTAGGCCACCGTGGTGGAGCAGTGCGGCATGAGTGTAGCTTGTAGTAATGTTTTACATGACACGCATATCTTCAGCATATGTTTCGATGCGTCTTTTACCTTCGTCGTCAATTCACGTCACGCAATAGAAAGTTTGGTATATTTGAAGCTAGCCAAACGGCCATGAGCGCATCATGAGCGTGGTATGGGGTGATATTCTGACATCACACGCATGCCGTGATTGTCATGTTTGCACCAGTCATATACCTTCGTCATTCATTCACGTCAAGTAACACCAGCTTTGGTTTATGTTAACCTAATGGAATGGCTGCGAGCGCACCATGAGCGTGGCGTGTAGTCATGACTTAAATGACGTGCATGTCAACATTACCTCGTTAGGGCCTGTCACTTATGTTTGCCATGCAGTCATGTCATACCATACCAGTTTCGCAATATGTCAAGTGAACGAAACCACCGAGAAGTGGCAAGACTATGACTCTTATGACATACATGTCTAGACTTTGATTTTTTAACTAGCCCTTCATGTTTGTCTTACAGTCATGTTAAGGCATACCAATTTTGGTATAGATACCTTTATTGAAACGACCAGGAGAGATAAAAGTGGTAGGCGGCTAGATGTATAGATAGATCAATAGATAGACAAATACGGCCAACGGCACTGAAGTTTGCTGAGATATGCTTCGAATTTAATGTACTTGTCAAGGTATATTTTAAATCGACACTCTAATTGAGGTTTCAGGTCATTTATTTACAATAGTTTTTACACGTCAGCAAGTATAGTAGGTCTTTAGACGGTCTACAAAATATAGCCTTGATATTATAGTAAAAAGGGTGCCTTTGGACAGCTTAAATATACCACCCTGTATAGAATAGCTAGAAGGAAGCCTTTAGACGGTGTACAAATTAGTGTCTTCATACAATATTAGAAAGGAGTCCTATAGGTGGTCTATATAGTATTGTCTTTTTAAATTATTAAGAAGGGGGTCTATAGGCGGTCTACATAATACTAGTCTTTATGAAAAAGTAGGAAGAAGCCTTTAGAATGTCTAATAACTATTGTTACTAGAGCGCAAATGTTCATATACGGTTGTAAATGTTACTAAATCGTTACTAGGTCGTCTACATAATGTTACGAGTCATTTTTGTAAGAGAATCAGCCTATACGGCTCCTCGCATAACTGAAGCGTTGTTTTAGATAAAACTAAGTTATAATAGGACCATCATTTTACAAAATCAAGCATTTTTCAATTATGGCAATAGTATATTCACTTTTTTATTACCGCACAGCCACTTTTAAATCCGCCGTTGCTTTTCCATACCACGTGCACAGTCCACACATGCGTGCTGAGAGGATCTTCACAATAGTGCAGTGTGTTAGGCATCATAGACAACGTGGCCCCCAAACAAACACGCTTCACCGATCTTCGTTTAATCCCATCGATTCCGTCGAAACTAGAGCAAAGTTCTGGCCTCCAGTGCTACCATAAGATGGAGCGTGCACATGCATTAATGTCCTTTCTCTGCAGCGGCCTCCGATTAGAGTGCATACGCTGATCCGTGCAAATGAGAGTAAAAAAAATGAAGCCATAACGCCATGCTTTATGCGGACATTGAGCAAAAGTCTACTGCTTTTGTTGGTTTCATCACGTCCACAATTGTTTTATAAGCGCGGCGCTTGTAAAGTCCCTGGAGCATTGCTCTTCGTGCCAGTGATGTGGGCTGCCTTCGTGCAGCACAGTGATAAATCTTATAAAACTCCGCACTCATTTCACCAGGGCAATTTATTATACTTCTTGAAACTTGCATAACAACAATTGTGTAAGATTGTACCACCGCAACGCACTCTTGCTGGAGCACTGATTGACACATACATATGTAGGATTTCGAACATTCATATTTAATTATATAGTGGTGCGAGGAAGGGTTGAGTTTTCTACATACTTGGCCTCTGCAGGATACAATATGCTGAGGGAATGCAAAAAGGTTAGCTTGGCACACCTAGGTGGAATACTACCAAATCATCCCGAGCAGTAGCACTAAAATCAGGCTGGCTTTTACCTCCAGGCTCATTAATGTCTCGCAAGGGATCGAGTCACTCTATCAGGACGATTGCCTGTCAACTGGCTTCTCTCTCTCTCTCTCTCTCTCTCTCTCTCTCTATATATATATATATATATATATATATATATATATATATATATATATATATATATATAAGGGAAAGAAGTGTATACCTAAGGGCTCGTTTTTCTGGGTTTTTGACACAATATTAATGAGATCTAACAGACAGTAATGCCAAGGAATGTAAAGGGGAAGTTATAAGAACCAATGGAGTGTAAATAAGAAGCAAGAAAAGTGGATGAAAAAATAACCAGCCGTGAGCAGGAATCGAACCTACGACCTTCGAATAACGCGTTAGATGCTCTAATCACTGAGCTACCACAGTGGCCTTCCCTGCATCCGCTTTTTGGGTTTATATGTGAATTTAGAAGTAGGAGTGACAGTCAGCGCCATCTATAAGCCAAGCGACGAGTGTGAACCACCCTTTTATGTGCATGTTTGGCGTCCCGTAGCACGTGAACTTATTACGAGCGGCAGCTGATTAATAGTCCCTCGTATACAACCTAATGACACCAAGCCTGCCAGTACGAGACCCTCGTTAAATGAAATAAGGAAAAGAAGTGTATACCTAAGGGCTCGTTTTTCCGTGTTTTTGACACAATATTATTGAGATCTAACAGGCAGTAATGCCAAGAAATGTACAAGGGAAGTTATTAGAACAATTGGAATGTAAATAAGAAGAAAAAAAAGTGGATGAAAAAATAACCAGCCGTGAGCAGGAATCGAACCTACGACCTTCGAATAACGCGTTCGATATATATATATATATATATATATATATATATATATATATATATATATATATATATATATATAACACAATGTGGGCGTTGTCAATTATGATAAACATATTTATTTTTCAACAGTCTCTGGAGGGGTCCTCCCTTCATCAGGGGATGAGTTAGACTAGTGTACACGTTCAAATTTCGTTGCTGCCGCGTCCCTTTTGCCTCGAAAGATGTTTGCGAGAGTGACAGAGAACTAGTAAAACCGGAAAAAAGAAAAAAAAACAAAAAACTACGAAGAAAAAACTGACATTCTGATTAGGAAGACCGTAAACAATGCTGTGAACAAAAGCAGACCATGCACAGCCAAAAGTCGTTGTAAGTCCACACGACGATCAGCAATGGGCAATCTAGCGGGCCGCGGAAGCCGCTAGGAAGCAAGACCTTCTAGCCGACACTTAGGCGGGAGCATAGCCCACTAACACGCCGGATACAAAATAAGGTTTATCCTTCCTTTCAGATCTGGTTCTCATCTTGTGCTGACCAGTTCTCGACGTGGGTCGGGCGACCCAAGATTGTCGCTGCGGTGGCGAAAGGGGCCCGCACCACCGTTGATGGGTCGGCTCGTTACCTTTTATCGTTGACCATTTCTTCTCAATAGCCTTCAAGTGGTAGGCGAGCCGACGATAGTTATAGCACGAGAACTGAACGACGACACAGAGGCAAGAAGGACACGAAGGCCTTCTTGTCTCTGTGTCGTCCTTCTGTTCTCGTGCTATAACTATCGTCCTGTCATACCAACTCGCCTAAGCTGCCACACGTTTAAGGTAGGCGAGCATAAGCACTTCACGTTGTACGTACACGTGGAAAAAAATAAGAAGAAAAAAAGAAACATGAAAAGACACTGTACACGTAGGAGTCAGTCAGAAGACAAGCTTGGTCCCCAGTTATGAATCTTTGTTGTCTATTTTCTCGTGGCTTACTTCACAGAGGCAGGAGAGTCTTGCAGGGTCCTCGTTGATGCCGACTACTAATGTTTTGAAATTGAAAATAAAATATGCCACACGCTGCTCGAGCTCGCGCCTGTTAGAAAGACCAGACTGTAAAAGAGTTACGCTGATATTTTGAAAACAGTGGTTTGGCAGGCGCATATTTCTAGACAAAGATAGCTTCGGCAGTGAAATGCATGGTACCGGTGATTATCGAAACGCACCTGAAATGGCCTGTCTGTTTGGCTTGTATATTCTTTCCCGTAGATGCTGGAATATAGCATGTATATTACGTTATGTGTGTCATTAGTAAGGCTTTCAGTTACGCAGAATTCAAAATCCAGGAAGTTCACCATTGATTCACGTGTTGTGACCATTCGTGGTGATACCTTGCAACGAGCTTTTTCGCAGGGATGGCATCTTGATTGAATTTCGGAGGGGTTTGTTTTTGCTCTGCCAAAAATGAATGTCCTTGAGGTTTTTATTGCTGCCTTACACCCCGTGAAATTGCTCCGCGAAAATTGAAGTTAGTCGTTTGCTTTGCCTGACTATGTTGAAATGGCGGGAAAGTATGCTGTTTACCTGTGGCACTGATGAAGAGTAGTTTAGTAGAAGGTTTGTTTGGGAAGTCGTTTTAGATACCCTTTTTGGCCGCTCAATTATTTCAATCCGGTTTACGTCGCGAGCACGTAGTATGGCACCGCTAATAATGTCTTCGGGATTAATTTGTTTCAATAGGGCATGCTTTAGGTGTTCTGCGTGTCTGTCGAATTCCTGTATATCGGTGCACATTCTTCGTACCGGTAGGCCTGAGAATTTAGAATACCCGTTATGCAATGCTTTGGATGGCTGCCCTGTAGCAAAAACAACGTGATACCAGTTAATTTTTTTTGCACTAGTACACACTGAAGACACTGGTACACGCTTGTAATCACTGGCACTTAGCTTGGCGCACGGGGAAAAAGCTATGTCGCACTAGTAGGTGCACTGGCTCAACCGCTGTGATGCTGGTGCGCACTGCGAAGCGCTGGAATTTTCACTGGCAAGCACTGGTAAATACTGGAGCACGCGCTGTTTCTACTAGTGCAGCGTGCACATTATCGTAGCATGTGCTATGGTATGTTTCAGTGTCGTTCAATATAAAACGCTTGATTCGATGGCACGGAAAGATGCTACCATAAAAGGTACCGAGCATACGTAATTTTTGCGGTGCACGTACGTATCGCAGCAATTATAATGCACCTTTTTCGCATATGTGCCCGCGTATAACGGCCATATTCGCATCAGCTGTGTATTGCTGTAACGATTCCAAGTTGCAGTATTTGTAAGTCTGGAGCGGCACGCCACTCCTAACAGAAAGAGAAAATTGTTTTTGCCGCAAAGTTGACGAAACGTAAAAGAGCCCTCCTGATCGCTTCGCAAGGTTTCTCAACGGAGGCGAGCGAAAAGCTGTCATTCGATTCCGCCACACCGCATAAATGTATGTCTGTCAAAGCTTATCTTTCTACTTACGACTAATCTACTGACTACTAACGAGGGCACTCATTCGAAAAAATTATGGTCACAATACTTGGATCGGGCTTTCATTCTCATTATGATCGGCAAATCCGCAAATCGTACCTCATCTACAAATTCAACACCGTGTCATCAGGCATAAACGAAAGTACACGCACGCTTTCTAGTGTGCCCACCAAGCATTATCAGCCTTAACATATGGCCCGTAGCGTGATCGCTTAAGCTTGTTGGACATCGTCTCTAATGCTTCTGTTACTGTGTATATTTGTGTATCCAATGTTTACAGTCACTTGAGTTCATTAATCGCCGCCGCTATCACGAATGTGGATGCAGGACAGTATTTGAACGCGTACGCACAATAAAAGCATCAACTTCTCATCTTATTCATATCACAATGACTGAGCTGTGTATATGACGCGTAATCTGACTGTAATATTACGCGGTTTTTTTATATCCATGCTTTCATTGTTGCTTTATCATTATCTATCTCCGGTGCTCACAGAGTTATACTGTGTGCTCGAAGAAGTGATTTCTGCTTTTTGGTGTTCTACATTTTTATATATGTATATATATTTATTTATGTTTTTGCATGATATCCAACTGTACCTTCATGAACACTTCACGCTATGAATTGTCCAATCGCTGATGTTCGTGGCCGATCTTTATTATCCCATGTGAATCGTATTTATAAGCAAGTGCGTTGACATGTACTGGTTACTTTGACAAAGGGTGGTCCACCAACCGAAAAGTCATTCAGAATATACCATGCAAAACCAACGTGCATCGTACTCTATTTTTCCTTATTCTACAGGGGCCAGCATTACTTCCACGCTGTTATATATATATATATATATATATATATATATATATATATATATATATATAAGGGAAACTAGTGTATACGTGAGGGCTCGTTTTTTTGTGTTTTACACAACAATATTAAGATCTAACAGACAATAATGCCAAGGAAGGTATAGGGGAAGTTATTAGGCCAATTGTAAAGTAAATTGCAAGAACAAGAAGTTGCTGAAAAATTAACTTGCCGTAAGCAGGATTCGAACCTGCGACCTTCGAATAACGCGTTCGATGCTCTACCACTGAGCTACCACGACAGCTATCCCCCAGCCACTTTATTGGGTATCTATGTCAATTTAAACGTGGGAGTGTCAGTCAGCGCCAATAGTAGCCATGGCGGCGAGTGTGGTACACTCTTTATGAGCCTGTTTGGCCTCACGTAGCACGTTAACTTATTACTAACTGGCAGCTGACCAATAGTCCCCCGTATACAACCTAGAGGCATCAAGTCTGCCAGTACGAGACACTCGTTAATAAATAAGGGAAACAAGTGTACACCTAAGGGCACGTTTTTCGTGTTTTACACAATAATAATGAGATCTAACAGAGAATAATGCCAAGGAAGGTATAGGGGAAGTTATTAGGCCAATATAAAGAAAATGAGAAGAAAGAAAAATGGGTCAAAAGGTAACTTGCCGTAGGCAGGATCCGAACCTGCGACCTTTGAATAACGAATCCTGCCCACGGCAAGTTATCTTTTCACCCACTTGTTTTTCTTCTCATTTACTTTACAACTGGCCTAATAACTTCCCCTATACCTTCCTTGGCATTATTGTCGGTTAGATTTCATGTATATATATATATATATATATATATATATATATATATATATATATATATATATATATATATATATATATATATATATATATATATATGACCACATGCCCTGCTCATGGTTCACTCAAGGTCGATTCGCTAACATCACACGTACTAAATTGGTATTATATGACGTGAAGGAACGAAAAAAGTAAGTTTCACGTTCAATTATAATAATCATATCATGCCTGTCATGTAAAATATGACTACGAGCTACGCTCATAGCGCGCTCGCGTCCGTTTCGCTGACCTCATATATACCGAATTTAGTATTATGTGACTTGAATAAACGATGAAGACAAATGACACGTGCAAACATGATAATCATGATTCATAGCACTCGTGTTATGTAAAGCATGACTACTTGCTAAGCTCATAGAATGGTCGCTAGCTTCATACATAAGAAATTTTGTATTACCTGACATGAATGGGCGAAGAACAGAAATTCCAACCGCGTTTGTGGTTATGACCAAGACATGAAAGTCATGTGCGGCATATTTTCTATGCCTAAAACTGCATATGCTGGTATTTGAAACGTCAGTTGTGCCGTCGTTACGGGGGTTTAAACAGCATACTTGCATCTTATGTAGATACATGAGTGCGCATAGCATTTCTGCTTGTGTTTGCTCTGTACTACATCTGTCCACCTCGTAACGTCTTGAGGACTTTAAAGTGACTTATCAACCTTCCTGAATTGTGCTTTGCATATCATCAATTTTCACTATACGTGGAGTTTCTCAGTTTTCTCGGGGTCAGTTCAAGGACAGCGTTACCAAGGCACGTGTAAGTGTTGACAAAAAGATCGGCAAGAAAATATTGACTTCGTCCAAATAGCACCGGCAAGTCTTACGCTTCAGCCCACACAGAATGGTGTCGATCAATCGCTTTATTATTCCAGGGGCATTGTACAAGCCAAAGGACATTACATTAACTCTTTTATTACCGCGTGAAAATGGTTGTTGTTAATATGTGTTGGGAAGATCGTTTTTGGCAGTTTATAAAGTACTCCAGCGAGCATTGCAGGATACCAAAATTTGTAGAATGAAATGTTCTTTCGAAGTAATATATGTTGCAGAGCAACAAAAATATTTTAAAATGAGTAAAATGTAAGAGCTCTGTTATTTTTCAATGTTAGTTGGTAAACAGTGAAATAAAAAACACTATTCATAGAAAACTGTTCAAAACAGCACAAATTCAGAATATACATTTTTTAGATGAATGACCCAGGAACAGTATAAAAAATAATGAATGCTGTACAAAATATTTTTCTTCACATAGGCAAGGAAAATCACAACCGAGGTGCTGCTTCATTGCTTGTTTCATGCTGTGAAGCATCGCATGGTTTTTCATGGGGCACAAGGAAACTCGTGCACTTTTCTCAGTAAATTTTTCTTGTGTTACGATAAGAGCCTCCAAGTCTTCCAATATAAATGGATGCCCGTGAAGTGAATAATCCCTCTATAAACGAGATGTCAAATGAACTTCGTTATTTTATCTAGAATCTTCTCTTTCATTGAGCCACCTCACCTCACAAAGGTTGGCTTTCCTATATATGCATTCAAGCATAATCCTTTGTATCTTTGTGCATATCGTAATAAAACAAGGACAATATTGCGCGAAGTTTTAAAACGTTCCGCACTGCTTCGTAGTCAGGGCAAGATGTGCTCCGGGAGCCCTCTTGCCATTACGAGCTCTTGATCCAGCACACCACACCGTGCCCTAGCGAAGTGTAGACCATGCATGTAACTTGAGTAACTTCAAGGTTATGCACAAAAGCCAGAAGCTATACACACTTGCGGCGGAAGAGATAACTTGACGTAAACAAAGCAAATCCATGAACGACAAGTGGTGTATCACAGGCCGAGGCAAAACATTGTCACCATAAAATTTGAAGCTGAGGTGCTGTCATCCTCGAACTTTAAGCTCGCCCTCACTCAATTTAGGTGGGGCTACAAGACAGTTTCCAGCAGTACATATGTTTTGCAGCACTGGTGTGTACATATGCGCGCGGGTCGATGACGTCATAGGATTGACTAGTGACACTAGATGTGACTCTGTGTCTGATATAACGATGCAAGTAAAACCAAAGCTGCTGCAAACTGTCAGAGAAGGCTGCCTCAACACTTTAAACATGCGGTGGACCTTCATAAGTGTTTTTTGTAGAACAAATCTTCCCCGACACCTAGGAACAGCTCTCTATTGAATAGCTGGCACAAACTTCTCAACATTGTGAAATTGCGAAGCTGACACTTTAATTTAATATTTGGCTTGCAAAGATTCTTTTTATTACAGACCTTTGATGTTACTGCAGCATAATCACGAGGGACATGCACTTCTGTCACGATCGCCAGCCTACTAGACTTTTCCAACAATACAAGCACAATGGTTTGCTCAAAGATCTGTCAAAAATTACTATGTTGTCATAACGGGCGAATTCAAATTGATTCTGAAAGTTTATTGGCTGGTATAAGTACTAGGAAATGCTGCGTGCACGAAAAGCAATTCTAATATGCCAATATCGACCATCCAAAAGCATCAATCACCGGTGATCGATTTGAATAGGGGTGGTAATGAAACAGTTAAACAAGTAAAATACATCTGATGTTGAAAGCACCGTTTTTTTTTCGTTCTCGTACTTAGGAGTGGGTATCTGACATAATGCTCAATGTACATCAAAACTTGACAAGTACTCGGCCCCCATTAGCGAATCCAAGGTGTCATAGGGTTTTCAAATGCCTAGGTGGGCTATAGGTGGCGCGCCGTGCAATTCAAGATGGCTGCGGGGGGATGACCAACCCGCAATCTTGCGCAGGGAAAGATAAGATGCACGGACGTATTCCCCATGCCACTTTCATAAAATGAACTTTTGATCGTCAAATAATGTATATCGGAGCAACGTAGTTTCCCTAACGATGGGAACTGCTGAATGCCCGCTATCTTATTTCTTGCCGGAATGCGAAGGGTTGTGGTGTCAGCTGATCGACCGTGTATCAACGATGCTTTGCGTGATCTTGTGCATGCTACAGAAAACTGCGTGAACTAGAATTCACGTATGAACTTTACGGCAGTCCGAGATAATTTCTGCAGAGCCTGTCTGGCTGATTTGCCGGCAATAGTGGGCCATTAGCCAGTAGTGCACCGTCGCGGCTGCACAGGACCGAATGTTTAACGTAGCGATGCTTTGCAAACATTACGCCATCGTCATTACTTGCACTCTAAGCATCATGCAGATGCTTCTTCAGCGAAACACAATCATTTAACTTCCCATTAGTTAGCCCTTGTGTCACAGCCATGATCAGAACAGTGCGCAATTCACTGCCTGCAAGTGTTTCATAGTTCCATAAGGGCGATCAAAACAAGGATATCAAAACTAACACGTCCGTACGCTTTTCGCAGTCTAAAAATTGTGAAAACTCGTCGAACAACAACGTCGTTCAGACGGCACGGTAAAGCACAGGAAAAGTTAGACTGGACTGTAGGCTAACTGCATATCTCATTGCTCCAACCATTTTGCTTCTCTGGTCGAGCTCGAGCGTGTTGGCGGTATGCGGCGCTTTGGAATATCCACTGTAATAGGGCTACATGCAATGCACAAGAAAAACTAAGCCTTCATTTTGAACTCGCTGAAGGATATTATACAATAAATAAAATTGAATTAATTTACGAGCGTGCAAAAACATTAACGCATGACGGGACGTGAAATGTAACTTTCTGCTTGTGAGCTAGTAGCTGATCGTTCATCGTCCCTGTCGATTTCAGTGCGTTTACAACTATTCACATTCATTCGAAAATCCTCGACTTAAAAACGGTTTCTTTGAACGTCACTGCTGAAAGTAAACCAAGGAATTCTTTCCACCGAATGACTTCGATAGCACCCACAACACGTCATTCACCATGCTCAAAACCAACACGATGTCACTCACCACGTTTATCTGGGGGTGAAAAAACATTTCGCTTGAATACCCGGCAAGAAAGGAATATCTTTCACTGAGCTACTATCTATCAACAAACGTAAAAAAAGGGTCACGCTGCGTAGGTGAAGGTTTGGAAGCGCAAATCACGAGCCTGCGCTACTTTTCGCATACAATGAATGTTATGGAATTCACGTAGTACAAAATCACTGACGAATGGTACACGTACGTAAAAACAAAGCAAGTTTCAAATGTAAGGTCAGACGAAAACATTTAACTACCCAACGTGGCTACAGAAAATCACGCGAAGCTGATGTGTGTGTTGTGCGGGCTATATTTGAAAGCGCGAGTTGCCACGCATTTTCATGAAAACTTTGCGTCTCGCAAGAACGCACCATATTTATCAGGTCTCAGATGTTCTCGTACATTACCTGATGCAGGAAAGATATATAGTGGTTGGTTACCGCTGAGGCTAGCACCGCCGAGCAAGGGAGCGTTGGGAGCGTCTTCTACTGCTCATCCTCGAAAGGACAATCCTAAATTTTATTATTGTTGCGTCTGCGAAGGGCTGAAGTCGGACGTGATGAAAATTGTGGTGGCGGAGATGGGTCGAGAACGTTCAACCGGGAAAACTTCAGCAGAATCGTCTTGAAGAGTAACCACAGAAAGAGGCTTCGATATAGCGGCGCAAGCCACCGTCAAGCCATTCAGAACCAAAATATTTTCGGGCGGCGAGTTTGTTGTGGAAACTAATGCGAAGCCATCGTCTAAACGAACCAGGCCTGATGCAAAGGATATCCCTCTGGTGACACAGCGTGCAGATGGTTGTACCAGCACATCGCCTCGCTCCATGACATCAGAAATAATTAGAACGATTCTCTCACTGCGAGAGGGTAGCTCTGTCTCTTCTAAAGCACACAAAGCAAAGGGTGCATCATCAATGTGAAATGAATAGTCAGTTTCGTTCATGTTGATAACGCATTGCAGGCAGCAGATGGAGGCAGACGCCTTTGAAAGAAAATCCCATTCTAATATGAGCTGATGAGCACACGAACTAAGCACTGCGAATTATTCATTTACTCATTTCCAATACTGCAGCTCTCATCTGATAGCGTAGCAGGAGCACCATGCAAAATATAGGTGCAGTATATAAACAATTTTAACAACAATCAAATGTCTAACAAATGTACAAGAGGTTTTCCGGAGCCCTCCACTACGGCGTCTCTCATAATAATATGGTGGTTTTGGGACGTTAAACCCCACATAATAATCACATCAATACAAGAGGTTATAATAAATCACAATGCAAGAAATAATAAAGTTTACCAAAATATATACAATAAATACATTTATCCCACAATTACTAAATAACTGTGAAATGTTAATCAGCATCGGCTCTAGACCAGCAGGTCGCGCAATTAAATGCCGGCTGCAGCGGCTGCAATTTGTAGTCCCGGTGTAGCCATGTTTTAAGCCCGTGTGCTCAGATTTGGGAGCACGTTAAAGAACTCAGGTGGTCAAAATTCCCGGAGCCCTCCACTACGACGTCTGTCATAATCATATGGTGGTTTTGGGACGTTAAACCTCACATATAATCAATAAATGTTAATCAGCATTGTTTCATTCTATAATAATAATCAATTACAATAAAAATAAAAAACAAAAAATTTGCAGATCTGACGTACGGTGGGAATCGATGATACACGAAGCGCGAATGAGGAATGTCGATTTGTTGCTTTGAGATCAGCACAAAGTCAAGAGACGGACGTAAATTATGCCTTACATGACTTCGATGTCATGTTTGGACGTGTCATTTACCGTTGTCGTCTGCTCACGTCACGTGATTCAAAATTTGACATACGTGGAGCCAGCGAAACGTCCGTGAGCGCGCTATGAGAGTAGCATGTAGTCTTGATTTACATGACACGTATATTATGATTATCATGTTCGGACGTGTCATTTACCTTCATCGTCTATTCACGTCATGTTGTTCCAAACTTGGTATATGTTAAGCTTGCGAAACAACCCTCAGCGCGCTATGAGCGTAGCATGTAATCATATTTTACACGACAGACGTGTCAATATAATTATGCTTGAACGTGCTATTTACCTTCGCTTTTCATTCGTGTCATGTAATACTAAATTTGGTATGTGTAAATCTAGCGAAACGTCCGCGACCGCATTGTGGGCGTGGTATGGTTTCATATTCTTACATGACACGCATCTCATGCTCATTATGTTTGCACCTGTCATATACCGTCGTCATCTATTCATATCCCGTAATACTAAATTTGGTTTTTGTGAAGCTAGAGAAAGGACCGTGTGCACACCATGAGCATGGCGTGTAGTCATCACTTACATGACGGGGATGTCATGATTAGCGCGTTACGATCTGTCGCTTATATTAGCCATACAGTCTTGTTTGACTTTACCAGTTTGCAATATGTCATGTGAACGAATCCACCGCAAGAGCAGCAAGAGAATGACATTTACATCATCCAATTCATGCCATACATGTCATGATATTTATGTTATGACTATTCACTTATGCTCATCACACATTCATGTGAAGCTACACCAATTTTGGCATCAATACCATTATCGAAACGGCCAGGAAAGCCAGAAGCAGTAGACGGCTAGATAAATAGATAGATAGATAGATAGATAGATAGATAGATAGATAGATAGATAGATAGATAGATAGATAGATAGATAGATAGATAGATAGATAGATAGATAGATAGATAGATAGATAGATAGATTGAATAAGTCGGAAAAGTTAGCTAGGAAATGCTTTGCAATTAAAACAAAGAATCAGCCTGTGGTTGTCTTTTCTGTGTCGAGTATTAGTTGTTTGCGCCTTTTATCTTACTGGAAAATTCCGAGAACGTTTCAATGTTTGTCAAAAATGGGTGTAGTTTATTCCATTCCCTAATGGCAAGTGGGAAAGAGGACTGTTTGAAACGTTAATAATTGTTTGAAAATTTTGTTTCTTTATTGACATGCTTTTGGCGTGTAGGTCAGCATAGGTGGAGGCGATGGCAAAGTGCCTTTGCCATCGCCTCCACCTATCTCTCATTCATTCATACTGTTTGACTATTTTCAGTAAGAGCTCCACGAAATTCCTAATAATTTGAAACTGCCTATAACCCCGCTGAACTTTATTATAGATATATAGTGACGATATTCTTGTGACTTGAAGCAATATGATCATACAGAAATTAAAAAGGCTGGAGAGACCCACGTGACCGAAGCGGAGCAGCCTATTGCTCCCGTGACTAATGAGTCCCGCGCAGGCATTCGCCGGCCGATGCGCTCTTGACGTCAGTCTGGAGTACGCGTTCATTGGTGCAGGCATGTGTGCATCCGTCCTTAAGAAGGAAATGCCGTGGATTTATAAAGTTTTATCTGACTATAGACCACCGATTCCCGCGCTCGCAAGGCGCCGCCATGTTTAGTCAAACTGAGGCACCGCGATAAGGGCATTTGCTTGGGGGTTGATACAGCGCGCTTGCGCCCAGCACGGTGCACCACGACTGTGGCTCTCAGCAGCGAGAGATGGCAGATTCAGAAGCTCTGCAGCCACTCAGTCTTCCCTGAATGTTGGGACGTGCATCTTCTTTTGTACGACTACAATTCCGGGCGGCAAAGCTGTGCTCGGGAGCTAGCCAAACTAGACGAGGAGGCTCAGCAACATCATCGCAAAGGTATGATTAGCTGAACGTGCTTTTTTCCTCTTTTAGAACTGTATCATACACATACGTGCTTTAAAGTTGCGCATTTGCGCATTTAAATTTTGAAATGAAACAGCCTACGAAGCTGCGCCTATTTTATCTGAAAGGCAGCTCAGTGAGAAATGTTTTCGAGTTGCTCGAAGACTGCTTCAAGCTACTCAAGGAATCTTTTGTGTCCTCTCGCAACATGCAAAAGCATCAGTTTGATTTGGCGTTGCAGTCAGTTTTTGAAGCAGCACGCTGGAGCTAAGAACACATACACTTTGTATTATTTGAAAACTTCGTGGCGTAGACTATCCGAAGCCTCTCAGTTGTATCAGAGATAAACGCAGCGTGCATTCTGTCACCTCTAGTCTTCTTAAAAATCAGTCCTAAAAATAAAGAACCTGTCACTTTAATGCTTTGGATCAAAATCAAAGCTGATAAGGTTTATGTTCGAATCTCATATTAGGTTCTATGCTGACCAACCAGCACACATGCGCGCACTATATGCTGCGACTTGCTTAGGTCAGGGTCTATTTAACTGTGATCATAAGCTTTCGCCAGCAGGGAGTGACGATACCCTTGTCACAAGGGCGCGTTTGATCGGGATAAGCTGATTCAGGATTCACCACCTCGGCGCTCCTTGGGTGTAGCAGTAAAGCTGTGAGGTTCAAAATACATGTTCTGTCGACATGAATGTGTAAAAAAATGAAATGGTTTGTTATAACGAGGTCTACATGTGCTTATTAGACCAAATATAAAGCAAAAGTAGCTGCGTTATGAAAGCGGGTAACGTGCTTGAAAACTTGTGTGCTAAAATTTCCGTTTAAGTGAACAACTGAAGCTTGACTCCAGTCTGCTGTGGTAGCGCCTGTAAGATTTCTGTTAAAATTACAAGAAAAATATCCTCTTTAGTTGGCTTCACACTTTGAGAAAGTGAGTAGTGAAGGGGGTGGAGACAGTCTTTTCTTCTTTTCATTTTGAAACCATTACGTACGTCATTACCTTTCAAATAATTCAGTTCGTTTTTCTTCCTGCTAGTGTTTGTTTTTTTACCCTATGAACTTGCAGTGCAACCAATTTAATTAGTATACCCCGGCCTCCTCTACAGGAGCAGCATCTCACGTTTTACTTTAATAAAGTGAAGACCCTCAAAACGTCTCGAATGTGGGCCGCACCAACACCAGGCTCTCATGTTCCCGCAAACGTTGCAGGTCTGTTGCGTCAGCCGCTTCGTTTTAGGCTTGTTCTTCATGCAGCCAGTGACGATTCAGGGCCAGCTGGACCAGTCAATACCCATTTCATTTTCGTTCTGAGTATACGGAAATCAGGCAGCTGAGGCCACTATTTTCGAACAGCTCTGAAAACACCGATACAGGCGTACGCGCGACTTAACCACAGCCATCACCTCCCGCCGTCCGCAGCCCCTGTTGTCATCTGTGGAGTTACTGTATATGGTACCTTTAGGTAACAGAGTTGCACACAGGTTCGTCATCGGCCCGCTGAGAGGTCAACGCCATGCAGAAAAGCCACCGCTTTCGAATAACGAGCCGGAGCAGCCCTGGCTCCACGCGTTTTCTCGCTCGCTCATAAGCCATCACTGGTGCAATGACCTTCACTTCGAACGAAAAATCGACCCCCATATCTCCATGTTACACCGCAAATAACGTCGAAAGACGATAGTCTTGCGTCTGGAGAGAGTGAACAAAACGTTTATTTGATGTTCTATGCAAGAAAATTGGTGAATGGTATTCTGGAGGCGCTGCATTAGAGTTTCTCGAGCATGCAGCGGAGGCGAATGAGCGCATCAAGTCACGTCACACGTGAGGCATGAGCGCTATTTGGCAGTTATCCCGGAAAACGGGGCGCACGCCGTGCGCGCCAGTCTCTGAGGTGATAAGGTGTGGAACGGAAGGTGTCGGTAAGTTCCACCACCGTGTCGTCTTAGCAAAGCGTTGCTTAGCTAAGACGTCTTAGCAAAGCGTTCCGTGCAAGCGTTGCAAAACCAGTGCAGCCTTATAAAAGCTACAATCGTTAAAATACTTATGTGGGCCTTTTCTATTGGAATACAAATACATAATATTGATGTGTTGTTATGGTGCCTCAGATATTCACAATAATTGCTTTTAATTGACAATCGCACAAGTATGTACACTGAGCCTTGAGCAATACTGGTGGGCGCTGCGGATGGGATCAGCCATTTGCAGTATCGTTTGGTCACTCTGGCATAGAGAAACATACTATAAAAGAAGTGGCCAATCGAGCCTTTTCGCGGGCCAGTAAGATAGGCTCTGACCAACCGCTAGGTGGCGCGTGCAAGCTCACTTCTACTCTTCTTTTACGACATATAATAGCCGCCTCAGGAAGTCAGTGAACACCTAAGTTTGACGTAAAAGTTTTTGCAGAGAAGGAGCTTTATTTATTTATGCCATTTTCTACAACCGCCTTACAACGTGCCCCTCTGCGGACGCCTAATCCTTTACCACAAAAATCAGTAAAATGAGACTATCAAGTGTTGTTTTTCTGCATTTATTTTGCACAACTGGCACACATTCATGAGGTTTACATGTGCTGTAGATGTATTCCTTTAGTGCAAGCCATGGTGTGTAGCATAGTGGCGAAGACACTCGCTTAAGAGCATGAAGGTACGAGTTCAAATCAATGCCAGCATCGATAAGAAAGCTTTTTGTTATTTTATTTATTCGAAAGACATTATCGGGTCTGACCGACCACACGTGGCGTTGAAAGCAGTGCAGTAGCTTGGCCGCAGAGCCTTACGAGGATGTCCGCTCTTTATGTAAGTATGTTTCACCATGACTTTGTTGCCGTTTAGGGAACAGTCAAAGGTGGACAAACAGACAAATGTACATACAGACCAAAATTTTTGCGTCAAAAATCCCCGAGGAAGACTACCGCCTTTAAAAAGAAAAGCTCGAACAACTAATGGCTTTATATTGTACTGGTGATATAGCTTCTTCAACGGCAGTTGCCAAAGCAAGATCTTTTTTTTTTTAAATAGCGAAAAAAGAATACCTTAATTTCATTGGTCGCGAATTGTGTAAACAATTCGCGACAAGTTTGTTTTGCTAATCGCTCATTTCACGTAGTTTTTGGCCGTTTTAAATGATTAAGTATGTGGCTCGATAAAAGAATAGTTAGATTTATATTCTTTCGTAGTTTACAAATAACGCAAGCACATAATATTTTTCTGAATATCTATACGTAGCCGTGGCCTAAAGTTAACACTCCGTGAGGCTTAAAATCCAATGCCACACAGTGCCCGGACTAAATAATCCTGTTTTGAAGGACTTGTAAGGTGCATATTTAAACATTCACTCAGGCACAATTTTATTGTTTCGTTCTGTTCAATGTATGTCAACGAGTGCTCGCAAAATAATACATACTCTGTTTGTTATCGCCAGGTCTAGTCGCAAGAATATTGAGATTTAAAAGTACACTTCAAGTACACAAGTACACTTACAAGTACAATTACAAGTACACTTTTGTCGGGCATGACGTCTATGGTGATGTGGATTATGGAACGGTACGTATCGCTGCGATAAGTAGCGAGTCATGTGGGGCTGCCGACACAATTGGCCCGCAATGACGATTTTGATGGCTGACGGATGTACTGTCATGAGAAATATATGAGCTGGAAAACAGATTTCATGCGTATTCGACTGATTGCAATGTACTGAATTGAATTATGCGTACATTATTGACAGAGCTTCTTTTCGCTTCAGCATTTTGTGGCATGAATATTTTTGCGCATGCCAACTACCATGATCGGACACTATGAAACGGAATCCAAGAGTCACTTGCAGTGTAGCTTTTGTTCTGGCACATGTTCTAAACGGCACAGTTTATTACTTCAAACTTCGAAAATTCACAGCAGCTGCTTGAGACGGCGATGGGAGATGGAAGCAGACTTGCCACATTGACTGGAGAAGAAAGCCTTTCCTTTTTCTCGTGAATTCGTGTAGTGGGGAGTGCAGCATACTATCATCGTGGCAACTTCGGAGCACCGTAGCATTGAGTCTCGGCGCTGCACCGCACAGACACCACCACACAGACGTTCACTAAAAACGGACAACCCAACACAATCACAACGCCAACGAAGTAGCACTTCCGCATTCAGCGAGATTGCCTCACTGGACTGCTTTGGCAGTGGTGGTGGTGGCGCCAGTGGCATGGCGGTTGCCAGCACCCACATGGCTGTAAACTTGGATTTCCCTGAAATGGACCTTTTTTGCGCACTTGAGCACGCTTGGCGAATGGGGGCGCCAGCGGCGAGTTCTTTCAGTGGCACACCTCTACTTTCTAAAGAAGCATGTACAATAACTCTAGTTATCTGTAGCACCAGGCGGCACCTGGTGTCAAGATTAGTGATCATGGAGGAAGTAATAAACAGACATTTTGCGAAGCCGGAAGTAAAAAAGAGTAGAGATCTCCTCGCAATGGAGGGCATGCTGCAGCGGCTCACGCATGCGCAACGGGCGCCAGCGAGAGTGAGGAGAGCCACGTGATCCAATTTCGTACGTGCTGGGCTGCAGACAGCCACCAACTGAAAAACGAGCAAGAACAGTGAAACGTTTGTGCTGATTACGAGCAAATGTTCCTGCAATACTCGCTTGGAGAGCACCTGTGTGGCGTTTGCAGCCTCTTTGCGGTTAATAATGTGAATATACAATACACTGGCAGCTTTTCATTTTGTGTTTATTCGGCTGGTTTCAAGGTAACAACGGCGCGAATCATACGGATTATGACCACGATTTTCTGCAGATACGGTAAGTTCGGGGTATGGAACATATAGTAACTTTGCAATATTACTTATATTGTCTCGCTATTTAGACAAATGAAGCACCTTCGAATCATTCTTTGCCATTTGTGTCACAATACGTGCGCACGAGTAGCGTTCGCCGCAGCGAGACTTGGCTGACTGCAATCATATCACGAAAACTTGGCCAAAGGTGAGGGTACCGTGACAAAACAGTTTACAGGAATCGATTATTCAAACAAAAAATCCCTTACTGTGTCAGGAACGTCTAATTTTTAACTCGGCAAGCTTCTGTGAGAACAGTGGGCCATTGATAGTTGTGACCGTCGTACACGAAAACGGGTAGCCACCACCTCTCGCATCAAGAACAGTAGACACGGCTGTTCCCATCTAGGAATTCTAGGCTTCCTTCGCTGAGGCAATGCAACAGCGCAGTGCCAAAGGAAAACAACGAAGCTGCGACACCAACCATTTTCAGAGAAGTGGTTGCGAGCGTCGAAAATGACCGCTTTCGATCTCCAGTGATATAAAATAAACTATCAACCGTGATGGCCAATCCTCACTGTATTCTTCCAACACATTGCATCATGTTTAAAATTCATGAAAATGCACATTCAGAGCTTGAGCCGCTTATAAAAAACACCGTTATACAACTGGTGATGCAGGCGACACGAAATACCGGCGTGCCCACCAATTCCCACAACCCCCCTGCAAAAGCACGTGATTTCCGGCCCGCATTTCGCTTTGTAGCTCGCATAGCGAGAGCCTCTCCGTAGCTTTCCTTCCTTTATGGTAGTGACAAAGCTGACACTCGTGCTACAAGGCTAAGGAAAATGTGGTCAAAGGCTGTTTTCAGCTAGTAATTATACTATAGCGAGGAACAGGAACGACAATGGCGGTAATATCACAGGAAAAAATGTTATTTATTGATTCAGACTTCCAGATGAACCGCATGACATCGAACATTAAGGTAACCTGGTACATTGCCTATAATATGGTGGCAGGAGCAATCACCCTCACGCACCGGTTGATTAACCTCGGTGCCGTCAGCGCACGCTCCTAACGTACAAACGCTGGTTTCAGTGGGCCGTCATCAATTCTCCACTGGATGTAGGTCGCACCAGCTTTTAGGAGAAATGACCAAGCATTTGCAGTGATATTTAGGGAACCATGCAATTTGTATATTATTTCGAGTCCTGCCGTGTCGTTTCGCAGGCCCGTTCTAATGTTGAGTTTATGTTGACTTCACATTGAAGGTGAGAGACATGTTTCGTTTCCTCACGCTAGCGAGATGTTAGGCAGACCTCGCTGTCTAGTATTTTCTAGTTTGCACTGGCAGCTACTATCAATTAAAATGGCTCCCACCATTTCGCCCTCTCAGCCGAAAATCCGGCCCGTTGCCGTGACCTCAAGGTTGTTCGGCGCACAAATTTCAGCACGCCGAGCGGCGCTACCTCCAGTCACAGCGGCACCCCCTGCACAGACACGCGAAAACTCACGAAGAATTGGCTACCGTGTATGGCCTTGCGAAGTGAACCAGTAACTGTGTTCTACCGCGCAACTTTTCTTGTTTCGCCACGTCACGTGGGCTAATTTATTCCTTCCTTGCACCCTGATAAAAGGTGCACGGTGTCCCGGCAGATTCAATACCGCAGAGAATTCTGCAATAGAGTGCGCAGACTCTTTCGTGAGAAAAGGGAGCTCGCACCTTCGGCGCTTCTATGAACGCTCACCCGTCGGTAGAGATAGCGTGCTCTCTCGCGAGAATTACGGCGCCTAATATGGTTCCGTGTGCGCGCGTTGCACATGGTGAAAGCTAGAGAGGCAAAGCTAAAGAATGAAAGCAAACGCAGAAGTTGAACAGTGGCTAGATACATGGTGCTCATTACGTGTCCCACCTAGCTTCTTATTTCTCGGATAAAGGTTGCTTTCTTACTCTTGCTTGGACGAGAAGATGTAGCCGTGACAGACAAGGATTTATACGGTGTTGTAGTACAGGTGAATTGTGTTTTCTGTTCATATCCTTTCCTCCTGTTATTCGCGGATATTTTCACCCATACGGTCTCATTTGTGCGTGCCTATAACCACCCGGGCAGCACAATTGGCCCCGTGCTGACTCCACGTAACTACATATAGACCGTTTTGTGATTTACCATCGAGTAAATAGTCATGATGTACAGACGCGTGAATGTCTTGAGCATCAAGGTGCTTTCTGAAAAAAAAACGTTTTGCTGGCCACAAAAAAGTAGCTTGGCCAACAAACAGTTTTCAGAAAGCGAAAGCGGAGTTCGTCGATATTATTACAGCTAAAAAGAGGTGTAGCCTCGAAATTAGTGGGTGAGAATGAGCATAAGTTTATTTACTTGCGTTGTCGTCTCTATTTTTCACAAAAACCAACTTTCTCCCAGCGAAGACTGGCTTCCCTAGTGTAAGCTTCTTTTCATCTGTACTTTCATAAGCAGCTGGAATGGGCTGGGGATGTAACATCATGAGGACGCTTAGTGATGTGCGCAGCATGGAAAAAATAAACTCTGAATATTTCTGAAACAGGTTTGTAACTTTTTTAGGTGTGATGTGGTAAGGTGCAACTATAATTTTTGAGATTAGTAAGTGTACTTTGACTTGTTTTGTAAGCTAGCGTTGCACTTTCTGTAGCGTGTTCGAAAAGAAACACCACAGGGACCATAATTTTCGTGTTTTTCCTATACAATACTTTTGCATTGCGAAATCTTTCAACTATGTAAACGAATGCTTCAAGAAACGAGTTGTTGCGTACTCGAGTGACAGAGATATAAGTAGATTGCAATGTTTACCCTTGTGTCTGATAAGGAAGCGTGATTGTTGTTTTTTTTTCAATTCATCAGAGTGTTGGGGGTGGGGGGAGGGAGGTGGAAGCTGTACAGCGTTAGCGAAACATCGCGCTGTAGCAAGGGCTCAACCCAATGCATATGCGTGGTGCAAGAGCTATTTCAACTGCTGTTGCCCTATAAATAACATAATGCAATAGACAAAAAATCACGCAAATTCCACGCAATGCGAAAATAATGGCATGCAAAGCATTGTGCAGGCAGCTGTTGTTATATGGCATCGATTACGTTCACCGAAACATTCAAAGAGTAAATGAACGAGCTTGTATAAATAAAGGGACCAATAACGCGTGTGAGTGAGCTTTGAGCAGAAACAAGGCGATTACTTACAATGGCGAGGATGACGCTAAGAGAGTAACATTGGAGGTGAGTTTTTTCCCTCCACGTGGAAACGGCGTTACCGATCAATTTACCATTCGATCCTGAAGGTGGTCTTCATAGGCAGTATCGGCCCTGCTGTAGTGAACTTAGCTTATTATGAAGTCGATGCAGGTTTGGACGCATAGGAGTGATGAAGCTGGTGCAGAAAATTATCGGACTCGTAGGGACTTAACAGCGCTAAAGACTCAAGGACACAGACGCACACCATATGCTCCTCATTAGGACACCAAAGTGTTTGTTGTCCCTTTTAACAAAGCGGCTAGGGTACTCTTTCAGTGCACAATGGTGCCACATTACAACACAAACGCTCCCATATCATATTGTGGAGTCCTGCATCACACATATACTCCCTGTTCTCCAGAAACTCTCATAATCATATGGTAGTTTTGGGACGTTAAACTTCACATATCAGTCAATCAATTAGAAACTCAAGAGATTGCATAGGTGGACAAACGTTGGCTAGGATTTAACTCTTGAGGACCTAGTCATCAAGAGCGAAAGGTCTGATTAGCTTACTTTCACAAACACTGTGCACATAGGTTTTCATTAAAGTTTCACTTGTCCTTGTCGGTTCTCGTGTTGCTGAAAAAGAGTATTTCCTACGCTAGCTCTTTCACGTGCTGGTCTGGTCTCCCGTTGTTCCAGCAGGAAACATAGCTTTACTATAAACTTTTGCAGCCCACCGTCCAGCTTTATATGGCTGCATGGTATTATTCAACAGTTTCCCTCCACTCACGCAAACACACAGATGACCCACGCAATCTATGGCGAGATGAGCGACAAGGCTTCGGAGAGTAGCCGTAAAAACCAGTCAATTTTTCACCTGATTACGTGGTACTGTAGAGGCAAGGATCCAAGCAAGAGGAGCGGAGCGCCACTCCGCAATGGAAGCGTGGCGTGACTGCAGATCTTTCAAGCATGTGCTCCTGCACTATAAGGCAAAATTACCCGAAAAGGAGCAACAGAGGCCAATAGGCGCGCGCGATAAACGGATAGACTGTTGTGGAGCAACCACAGTCGGAAGCATGCCGCGTGCAAACCACTTAGTCTCCAAACACGTTCCAAAGAGATGAACCGCACGGGCAACACGGGCAGTGCGTTTGGAATTGCCAAGGTCACTACACGTCCTCTTCCTCTCCTGGCTCAGTTTTTCCCTGTAGTTTGCTGGCGGCGGTTTGCGTTGCGTCGCGCTCGGAGTGCTCGGCAACGGCCGCCTGGATTCGACGATCTAGAAATTAGGCCGTTGTGCTTGTGTGTACGCTTGGATGAGCGTGGGCTGCTGCTTTTACGTTTCGCCGCACCCATGAAGTCTGGAGCAAGTCTCGACACGTCACCACGCCGCGCTGTATATCTCTGGCTTCAAGATAGTCATCATCAACACATGACAGCAACTTTACGGAAGGCCAACATGGCGGCCGAGAAGACAGCAGGCCTATCAGATATATACTTCAGTCCGACTCTGGGCAGAAATCAGCACTGTATTCTTTCGCAGGTAGGCCATCATTTTTATTCTGCTCTACTTGTCACGTGTGTGATAAGGATCGCGTTTGCCGGCAACGGGATTGGTCGTGATGTATATCGCACGCACGAAATGCACGGCGAAGGTCATCTTGGGCGTCTGCAGTTTGCCTGTACTTTGCGACCGCCTGGAAATTGGTTGCCATTGCCGTCGGCCTCCAGTACGCTCGCTCAATGAGTGCTCGCCTGTCTTCGTTGCCGCGATGAAGTCCGGGCTCACAATATTGGGCAGAGACCTCCTCGCTGTGTTGTGAGACGTTGAAAACATGTTGCGGGTTCTCGTAACGAGCTTGGTTGTAGTATGTCGCGCGCTGTGAGTGCACCAGCACGGGCTGGAAGGCTTTCGCTAGCGTCGTAACTCATTGAAAATTTGTCGCCATTACAGTTGGCTTCCCCATCAGTCGGTCGCAAGCAGCTCGGCGCCGTCCCTTGGTGGTGGTGGTGGACTCGCGTTTGCGCGCTGCACTTGCTCGAGTTTGTGACAAACGGGTGCATTACCACAAATTTCTTCGGCGCTAGCATCAAACCAGCTCCGCGCTGTTCCTGGCGACAGCCAAGCGTACGCTCGCTCTCCTATTCAAAGTTCGCTGGCGGAAGACACTCCACGTGCAGCGCCGTGTTTGGTCTCGCGTTCGCTTGCTCGAGCTGAACTACGTCACTCACTTAGGACTCGACGACTTGGCGGTATGGTGGTCCGCGGAGTTGGTTGTGGATGCGGCTGCCACTCGTAACCTGTTGTTCTACGGGGATCGAAATGAGTCTTGAACAATGTGTGTCATCACGGTGAAATTATTAGCATGCCCTATCTCACGTATGTTTTTATTTCACTTTGCGTGTATTTCTCATATGCATTGGTATTGATCCTCTGTCACGTGTGACTCCCAATTCTACATACTTATTGTGCAGTCGTGGGCACACACCATGCTGAAGGCTGTGTGCGCTGGCGTCTGCGATTCCGGTCATCCATCTCTTTCGTCACAGCAGATTCAAAAGGACTGTGCGAAATGTGAAGGTAAAGTTATTTGTGTGTCTTATTTTGCACGCATGTTTTTATATTAACTTGCACGTACTTGTCAAATGCGTGCGTCTGGCGCTCTTTGGCCTTAGATGCCCTTGCGCCAATAAAACTTAACGTAATAAAAATATGCATTTGTCTTCATCCTCCGTCACGTGTGTCTAACTATTTTCACCATCCTATTGTACGTACAGCCATGGGAACACAACAGACAAAAAGCTGCGTGCGCTGGCATCGGCAATGCGTGTCATCTATCGCTTCTGTCGGAGGAGCTCCACAAGGAGTGATGAAGACGTGACAATGAGACTGGACTTGTACACTTCACCATGAGTTCACTTAAAATAATAGAGAAACTTCATGTGTATTAAGAAAAATAAAAGATTTCTATGTCTCACGTTTGTCTTTCGATTGATATGTGGGGTTTAACGTCCCAAAACCACTCTATGATTTTGAGAGACGCCTTAGTGGAGGGCTCCGGAAATTTAGACCACCTGGGGTTCTTTAACGTGCACCCAAATCTGAGCACACGGGCCTACAACATTTCCGCCTCCATCGGAAATGCAGCCGCCGCAGCCGGGATTCGAACCCGCGCCCTGCGGGTCAGCAGCCGAGTGCCTTAGCCACTAGACCACCGCGGCGGGGCTCACGTTTGTCTTTCGTTGTTGCCGTGACTGCGAAAGCAGTTACACATAGTTGGCCAACTACTTTTTCGCGTGTTTTTTTCTGCACTAGTTGTTGCTAACTGCGCAGAAAAACTGGAGAAAGAAGCATTAAGCCTTGCCGAAAATAAATTAAACAAACAATGTTTGAACTAGGGATAAAAAGTTCAGCCGATTGGAGTATTTGAGTGAATCAACCATTCGTCCGGCGAGGTGCAATTGTGAGGAGTAACGGTGGCCCGGTAAGGTGTAAATGTGGAGCTTAACAGTTGCCTTATAAGGTGCGAATGTGAGGGCTAAATGTTAGTCCTTTGGGGTGAATTGTGTGAATAACGGTTACTCATTAAGGTGGCAATGTGAGGAATAAATGTTAGTCTCTTGGGCTCGTCTGTGGAGGCTAACTGTTGTACCCGTTGCCGTTAGTTTTTAAATAGATTAATATTGTGGCAGCCCCATTAGTCCCCAAAAGTGCAAACCACACGCTCTTTTAACACCCTTTTGCCTTAAAGTATATGGCTCAAGGTAACTGCGTTTATGTAAATGACCTCGGGATACATGGCGTAGTAGAGCTCTCACTATAATAATTGATTTACATCAAGTATGTTCAGCGGCTTCACCCTCTGAGAGTGGGACCAATGAGACGGTGTGATCGCCTTGGTAAATTATGATAAATACAGTTACCGTTTGCGTAGCGAAATACAAGTGAAACATCATCTCTGAAAGCAGTGCCGATTTATTCCACCCATCAATCAATCAATCATTGTTTATTCGAATGCACAGAAACAGTCTTGAGGCCTTCGTAGCACACTTATGATTCGAACAACAATACGAAAAATAATAAGAAAGAGAGAACACCGTCATTGTTCTCAACAACGACACCGGCAGTGGTGCTACTTTTACACTTTGCTGTTACCTACACGACTGTTACCGACACAGTCGGCTTTGCCTGACATGACCTGACAGCCAAAGAAGACTTCGGCCTCTCGGAAACCAAGAGTGGCAACTTGCCTTATCATAAGGTCGTCACACTTAAAAGGCAAACAAGAGAACTGGATAAAAAAAGGACGCAGGCGCATTCTGAGCCTTCACAGCATCGTTCCGTTTTGTGCAAGTGATTTCTGTTTGCGAGTCCTCTTCAGCGACGAAGTATGCAGGAAATCACAAGAGAACATTCCGGCTCATTAGCACGTGGCTCATTGCAGTGCTAGTTGCAGCTGCAAGGCACTGAGTGAGCGCATCCTATGCGGGGCTTTTTTGACAGACCCTCCGCTATCGTATACAAGACAACATCGCACACACAGAGCTGAGGTCCCGACCGAGCGTAGAGTGGCAAGCTCTAACGACAGCACGCGGGCAATATGCAAATAGCTCACCCAATCTGGCCACCTGGCCCTTGTTTACTCCAAAGAGGGCTCTCCTATTTATACTCCTTTTGTATGTCGAGCTCTTGTTGGAGAAGGCAAAAGCGTGTAAGTCTAATCAATGTGGCCAAGTAGTGCTCTATGCTAATCACCAGCCAGAGAAGATCTCTGCATGCCCACGGATCATTTTGTGAAACAGAGAAATGCCATCCTGCAGGTTGAATGACAATAAAGAGAGATTGACAAAAAATAAAAAACACGAGCGAGAACACTGCTCTACTTGCGATAACTTTAGCCCAGTTGGAAAAGGGAGCCAATGTCGCAAAAGAAGAGAATTGAAAGGGGAGACTTTCAGTGTCTGAAGACTATGGTGTTTACGGAAATATGCTATGGAGAAAAAATACACAGGGTCAAAAAAGTAAGCAGTTTCTTCAAAACACATGATATTCGCCTTGCCGTCCTACGATCTGATTGTCATATTGCGTGAGACACCTTGCATAAGCGAACGCGCATACGCTGAGTTACACAGGGAAACCAGCGAAGAGACTGTAGTTTATTGAAACTGCAGTAGCGATGACAAAAAAGAAAGAGAACAAGAAAGGAAGAGAAACAAAAAGTTTCGCCTTCCTGTGCACAAAATCTACTTGTTCATTTATTGTTCATCCAACCACTTTGTATTTACACCTCTGGCAATGCTGTGTATTTATTCGTAATATTTATATAACTCACGGAAGTTCGTCGATCCTTCTTGCTTTCAGTAAATGTTCGTACGCGAAATATACGGCGACCACCAATTTTGCAGAATTAACATTCAGAGCCCGCGTCATTCGTCAGTTCAAGTCCTATGCATG
The DNA here is from genome assembly GCA_013436015.1 of Rhipicephalus annulatus. Classification (NCBI taxonomy): domain Eukaryota; kingdom Metazoa; phylum Arthropoda; class Arachnida; order Ixodida; family Ixodidae; genus Rhipicephalus; species Rhipicephalus annulatus. The sequence goes on along the minus strand of WOVY01006031.1, from coordinate 10,191 downwards.
TCATTACCACGACTAGCTGTGGCATCGAGTGTTGATCATTGTCGTGAAAACGTCCAAGAAAAGCGTTCCCGTAGCTACTGAAGGAAAAATTGTATCGTAAAGAACGAAGCGAGATAGAGCGTAGCAGAGCTTAGCAGAGACTTCAAGCAGTATTGACCAAGCTATAAAAAGGAAGGAAGAAGTTTACACTGGACGTGTAAAGCTTCAAGCTGATTGACCTTAAGGGCTTAAGGTCGCCTCCTTGGCTGATACTGGGTCTTTTGTTGGCGTAGATTAGGGAGAGTCCAACTACAGCCAGTGAGTGGCCATGCAAGAACATCCACACTCCAGCGCAAGCACTAACTTGCAAAGCTGGCGATGGCCCCTGTGGTAAATGTACGGGCCTTTCGTCGCTCATACTCCGCTCGCCCAGTGGTCAAACGTCCCGTGGCGGCTGCACAGACTGTCTCTGTCGTGGGGGGCAGTGGATAAGCAACACCACGAAGGTTATTTTTGAAGTAATTATTTGCGATAACGATTATATGGACACTCTCGGCTCGATTTTCCGATTTTCCTGCTGGCGTTGGTGTCGCCGTCACTCACCGTCACACTCTCAGACGCAAGAAAGTGCTGGCAAAACTCTTTGTGGAAGTAGAGGCTTTTTCCATATTTTACACTATTTTAAAGAGTGCTCCAAACTCTCCTCTGCACAGAGTAGGCACACTCTCTCGATAGAGAGCCCCTACTTTGGCTGAACGAGAGTGAACAAGCTCCCTCGCCAGAATACAGTCACGCTTCTGGAATAGAGTTCATACACTCTCTACGGGAGTTTCGCTACCCTGTCACAAAGTTTTACAATTTGTTCGGGCTAAAGTGCTTCAATTCCCTCCAAGAGTAGATTCACCCCTGCTGCACTAGGGCTAACGTCTCAAAAAATATCTTGAGCACTTTCTGAAAGCAGTGAACTGCATAGGTTGCTTCAAGATTACGTCACGTATACGAGATGGACATCGGCATACACAATATAATTGTACGCAACACAGCAAACAGCAACACTCAACATATACCTCTCATGATACGGATAACCATTCATTTGTCGGAGGAGGCCATGTGGTATGTGACACTCCAAGAAGAGAGAAAGTGGATGAGCGCCCCAAAGATATCCGCGTTGCTGCGAACGTTTGAGAAAGTGTAGGGTGCGAACAGCACTGTGAGACAGGCGAATCAAAAGCCAGCGGAATTGCAAGGGGTGAGCAAAGCTGGAGCTCAGAAGGACACAGCCAAGAGCCTCGGGGGCAGAGAAAGCCTAGGCGCGGAAGAACCACGTAAGTCCAGGGCATGCTACAGTTGCGGTAGCACAGGGCACCAAAAATGGAATTGCCCTCAGCGTCAAAAACAACCGACTGAAAGGGTTCCGGGCGCTGAGAGTTAGAGCTTAGTGGCGCAAGTTTCGATATGAGAACCTGTGGTAGCGCACAGTGACCTTACAATCGTGTCACTCGATTGTAAGCATAAGCATATTGGAGTGGTTTCGACCACGGGGACGGAGATAACTGTGTTGCGGGAGAGCGCGATCCCACCGCAGATGGTGAAGCCACAAAACACTATTAACTTAACATCGGCGTTCGGTGGTACAGTGAAGGCGAACCTCGCGGTGGTCCTGTTGACGATGTTTAGCGAAATTGGCGTTAGCGCTGACCTAAATGGTACGGTTCCCGTGCTTTGCGCGTTAACTGACTGACTGACAGCACGAGCGCATTGCTTGCTGTCAGAAAAAAGCATCGAAATTGCCTATAGATGAGTGCGCTTCCGACAGCATATTAAAAGGCGCGCAGGAGACAGGTGGCACACAGCTGACGCCGAAAAGTGGCCCGTTGAACACGGGCAAAGTGCGGTAGTTAGAAGCCCAGAGCCCTGAAAGCCAAGGGGAAACCGCGACTATGAAAGGTATGATCACCAATGTTGTCGTAGGGAGCGGAGACGATGACAAACCCCAGGGCAGCCACACGTCACCCGATAGGTTGCAAGTGGCGGGCCGAAAAGATACAGGCGCACCCAAGAAGTTCCTCAAAAGGAGCATGCCGAGGTAAAACCGCAGATAGCCGAGGCGGGCGCTGAAGTGGAAGGCATTGTTGAACGACAACGCGAGCGTTTGTGCGTGGCACCGAGGCCGGCGGAGCCTTGAGAGTTAGAGGACACGAGTGAGTTGCGCCTTTGTTGCCCAAAAGTTGGGTCAGTTGGCGTATCGTTCGAGCAAAGCGTGGAATTTAGCGATGCCGAGTATGGACCACGGTCGGCAGTAGCGTGTGCTGCGGGTACTTTCCCGGTGTCTGATCAGTTGGCCGATGCCGAAAAATGAGACCACGACCGAATCCGTGGAATATTTATGAGAACTGGAAGCTGTTCGGTGGCCAACCCAACGCGACTTCGGTGCGGCAACCAAAAGTGCCTGAAGAAGCTAGATAAACTAGAAAGAGCTCGCATCTCCATAGAATCGTGATGGAGGAAGTGGGGAGACTTCTCGAGTGGGAACAGTGTTGCATAGAGTTTCATTTGGAGAGCTAGTTAGGACGTCGTGCACGTTCTTTTTATCGGGTGCCTGATTGTGAGGAGCTTGCGGTAGTCAAGGGGTTGAGTGTGCCAACCGTAGGGACGAAGCTGATGGAATTTCAGGCATCGTGTGGACACTATCTTAGCTATGGGCTAAATTACGCGGTGGCAGCTCGGCCGTTTTCTGAGCTAACCGGAGAATGAGTTGCGGAAAAAATTGTGTGGGTGGATGGGGCGTCTCGGCGGCAATGAGCTACACTGTTTGAGGCAGCGCCATTGATAAGAGTAGATCCCGAAAAGCCATATTGGTTCGTAGTGAACTTGTCCATGGCCACCTCTGAAGTCTACCGATCGCGGCGGCCGAAAAGCGACGCTCAGGCTTCGATCGCATTTGCACGGCACGGGTTTTCTCCAACTCAATGCCGCGATTTCTTTTCAGTCAGCTGAAATTCGGAAGCGTTCAATTCCTGGCACTTCAGCGCACTGATGGCCATGGTCTTTGGCCGCCACCCAATATTGTTACTGGCGCATGCACGCTGTCGAAAGCACGTAATGGTCGCTCGGGAAATTGCAGTGGTGCCTCAGGGGCCGTAGAGACACTAGAGGACTAGGCACGGGGTGGACACTCCTTTAGTTAGGTGTGACGTGCGCGAACCCGGAGACACTTGAAGAGCACCTTGCGTTGAAATGTGCGTGTGTCTCAGTGTAGTGTATTTTTTTTTTCTTGTGTGTGTAAGCATGCAGGAGTAATGGTGTTCTTTGTTTGACTTGAACATCATGTGTGGAAGGATGTGTGTGCTTCAGCAAAGTGTCGTTTGTGTATGTGTATGACTAGAAGCTTGAATGAGTTTGGTTCTTCTTTGATTTACCTTGATTATCAATGGTACTTGTACACACAGTGACTTCATGTCAGTTTTATTTTGGGTTGCTTTGTGGTGGCGCCCTTTCAAGGGGGCCCCGAGCTTTAACAAGAGAGAATATTGCACACGTTGCGAAATGCCTCTGGCGTTCAAGGAACTGCGAAGGGTGGCCGCAAGGTTGGGGACGTTCGGCGCCATTTTTTATGTTGTTGTTATTCGCGTAGCTGCATTTGAGCACTTGCGCGAATCTTGGGAAGGGCGTGTATAGTCTGGCGTCGCAGGCCATGGGGGTGAGTCTTCTTTGTCGCAAAAGGGTGCGCTTCCCAAAAGGCCGATTTTTGGAAGACCATAATCCCGGCGTAAGGATGCCCGTTCTGGTAAGGAGACCGTGGTTGGTCGCTGCTTTTACAACCAGCTAGGTGGTTCCTGGCCAGAAGAGTGCCGGCAGGCGATGTGAGGACATCCGGTGTATCTACACCCATTCATCTGGATTAGAATCTGTGGGACGGCTGTCATGCTGGACAGCATAGTGATCTCGCAGTAGTGGTATGGTCCCGCAGCCGAAACGGCACCACCATCGTGTGCGTTCGCGCAGTTCGCAGAACATCGTGGGGAGGCCGGTTCTTTCGTCTCTCTCTCTCGGACCGAGATGTCCAGTGCTTGAATAAGAGAGTGAGAGGAGAGGACAGCGACATGTTTTCGAGTCTGTCCAATAAATGGACTAAATTGCTTTGGTTGGCCGTGAGGACAATTGGGAGGGGCAACCGAGGGGTTAAAACCTGGCTCTCGACTCCTCACGGGCGTTCTGATCGCACGAAAGGGTGCTCTGCACTATCGGCTCTGCCGTGAAAACAAGCAACGGTTCTAACGGTGTAGAGTCTTGTAAATTTGTACATAAGTTCTTGTACGTGTAGTCGTGCTGTTGCAACGTATAGAAAGGCCCTGGTCTCCATCCCTAAACATGCAGCAGCAGTCACTACAAGACAAGAAGGACACCATGCAACCAACATTCCACTCCCTTCTGTAGCAACAGCCGCTACACAGATGATAGAGCTATGCTCAAGGAAATAGAGGTAGTGGGTAGAAGGTTTAGTTTTGCTTATGGCTAACCTTGTCGACACTTTATTGCAACATTAAGAGTCTTGTGGCACATTGACGTAACGTGGGTACCCGCTTTACAGTGTAAGCTTCCCTTTTATCGCAACGAACTGTCATCAGCTTCCATTCAGGTATTCGTGTGGGGAAGAGCAACGCTCGGCTGCTGCTTGGTGAGTCACAAAACAGCTAATCTCACCCCATGTGTGCGTCGTTTTAATCTCGAACTATAGCAACCAGGGTGTGTTTGTCTTGATTAAGCCACACAAGGCGTTTCATGACGTTTTCAATGCCTATTTTTTCGGTCGTGGTTTCTCACAGATGGTGAATCATGTGTGGCACGTACCCATTGGTCATGCTATTGGTCTGGTGTGCAACGGATGGCGGCGCTGTGCATAGTGCTTGAACGACATCAGTTCAAGGATTTGCTCGCTTTCGAAGCATAGCGCTGTATAGACCCTTCAGGCGCAGCGTCTACATATATGAACGTATGAACGCAACTTTCTTTTGATATATATATATATATATATTATTACGTAGATTACTCATACGTTTCGGCCGTGGTCCGGCCGAAACGTAGGAGTAATAAAAGTTTTCCTACGTTTGCCCGCTCAAGCCAATTTCTATTTATCACTGGATTCACAGAAGACACTCTCTCTCTCTCTTCTCTCTCTCTCTCTCTCTCTCTCTCTCTATATATATATATATATATATATATATATATATATATAGTCAGTGTAAAATCACTTCGTGCGTGCGTCTTCTTCCCTATAGGGTATATATATATATATATATATATATGTATATATATATATATATATATATATATATATATATATATATATATATATATATATATATATATATAATTACGTTCCCCAGGAACAACAGCTCCTCGTACGGAAATCTTGCACTTTTGTGGCTTCAGTGCGACTCCGGACGTCTTGATGGCTTGAAGTACAGCTTCAAGGCGCCGAAAATGCTCGTCGAAACTGGAGGAAAACACGACGACATCATCCAAGTACACTAGACAAGTCTGCCACGTCAATCTTACCATTACCATATTCAAACGCATTGAAAAGTTGCAGGCGCTGACGACGCTTCGTGGCTTCGACGAAGCACATGGAATACCAGCCCGGTGAACGTTTTAGGTTGTGGACGCCAATACGCTGACGTGGACTCAGTGAATAGCTTCTGCGACGGTACTTTGGACCGTACAGGGTGGTTCGACGTCTCGGCCCACTTGATTACGAGGTTGTCCCCGACGGCATTACGAACTTTCAGAGACGCCGATCGCGACCTGAAGTCGTCCATGTCGAGCGCCTCAAGCCGTTTCATGCGCGTTAACAAACTGAAACAGTGTTTTTTTGTATTATTGCTGTATCGTAATTCATTCATTCTACTTTCTTGCATAATGTTGTACCTTCATCTTTAAAGCATCGGGACGCCCCGCCGCGGTGGTCTAGTGGCTAAGGTACTCGGCTGCTGACCCGCAGGGCGCTGGTTCGAATCCCGGCTGCGGCGGCTGCATTTCCGATGGAGGCGGAAATGTTGTAGGCCCGTGTGCTCAGATTTGGGTGCACGTTAAAGAACCCCAGGTGGTCTAAATTTCCGGAGCCCTCCACTACGGCGTCTCTCATAATCATATAGTAGTTTTGGGACGTTAAACCCCACATATCAATCAATTAAAGCATCGGGACGATGCCTTTTTCAGAGGGGGGAAATGCCACGTGCCATTCCTCAAGCTTTGTTATCGCCCCAATACACTACAACAATTCTCAGCGCAAACCGTGCCTGCAGTTTTCTAGAAGCTTCGGGACTTTAGATGATCAATTCGATAAGATCATGCCCACTCCGCGATCTCTACAGATTATTCTGGAACATTCGTCACCGCCAGCGATAACGCTAGAACATTCGATGGCAAGAGCATAAATGCCGACACACTTTGCAGCTTGTCGGTAGTTGATCGACGGCCGATGCTCCGTTCACTGATATCTGTGCAAGACTACTACTGTAATCGGACTTTCCGTTTAGCGGGCACAGGTTCACCCAAATAAACAGTTAAATCCCAACATAAAGTCTTCTGTCTTCGGCACGCAGATTACTGACAAGAGCCATAAATTTATAAGCGCAACCTGCAGTCGCTGTTTAGTTCACATTCACTAAACGTTTTGATTGATTGATTGATTGATTGATTGATAAATGATATGTGAGGTTTAACGTCCCCAAAACCACCATATGAATATGAGAGACGCCCGTAGTGGAGGACTCCGGAAATTTTGACCACCTGGGGTTCTTTGACGTGCACCCAATCTGAACACACGGGCCTACAACATTGCTGCCTCCATCGGAAATGCAGCCACCGCAGCAGGGATTCGATCACGTGACCTGCGGGTCAGCAGCCGAGTACCTTAGCCACTAGACCACCGCGACGGGGCTCTAAACGTTCTGTAATAATAATCTTCGTGTCTCAATGCACGGTATAGAGCATTAGCTATAAACTATTTTTTAGTATTCTGATACCCGATGTGAGAGTCCTGTGCGGTGTTAATATGAACTACTTCATAATGTCCCTTTCATTGAACCAACATTATTAACACAAACTGCGGTCATTTGCATCCGCCAGGGGGTGCATGAATGCGAACCTCCGCCTTTTCCCGAGTCACACGAGCACCTACCACTCAAGACTCTTCTTTCTATGATACAACAGGAGCATGTGCCATGCCGACGTGCATAACTGCAATCACACCTTAAATACACACGATTATCTCAAATTGGTGATTCGATGCTGCTGTTCAGTTCAAAAGAGACCATGAATGGTCGATCGACTGCCGAAGCCAGCAATTTAAACAACTTCTCTGTTGTAATTACGTCGTGCGTTTTTTTGCGAATGCCAGAGTGACAGAAATCAGCAACTTTCACACACATTCTCGTGTTCACTGTCACTATTGCTACACCTGCAGAAAAAATATCATAAAAAAGAGCAAGCGTAGTCTTTTATTTAGGATTGTTGTGAAAGATAACGTCCTTTTCACAGGTGGACGAAGCACAACAAAGCACAGAGCAGTACTTCACCATTGCGTAGTACTCAATCGCCACGCGGACATTGTGTGGCAGCTTCGCAAGTCTGCTTGTTTTCAGGACCAGAGCCGCGATGGTGATGCGATATCCAATGTCGGCATCGGCTGCGAACATTCGATGGCGTGGCCTGAGTCGTACACGTTCAGGCCGTCGATGAGACGCCTTTACATTTCACTTGCTGTGTCTACAAGCCTGTAGATGCTGGAGAAAGGCACACTCAATAAAATTTGAAACACCCGAACTAATTAGGATTGCACGGCGAAAAGTGCAGATGACGAGCGAGAATACACACACATAGTTTCACTTTCTGGCCAGTAATACGGTCGGTTGCATTGCTGTGCTCATCAGCCATCCGGGAAGGTATTGCTCCAGTAGGTGAAGCTACAAGTTATACCAATTCTTAATTGCACTCGAAAACATTTGTTGTGAGCGTTAGTTGAACCTTGCGAAGCTGTTCGTTCGAGAAAGTTCCAGCCCGAAGCAGACGATCTGCGCAGAGGAGCAGCGGCTACTGCAGCGTGGTTTATAGCGGATTCCGCAAACTGACGTCACATGTGACGTGACACCACTCCACGATCTTGAGGTCAATACTAGGCTCACCGGAAATAACGTTCCATGGGCCAAAGGTTCAATTGCTGAAAGCAATAACAATGAATCAGAGAAACACGGAAAGTGCTGCGCAAAACACGCTCGCAGATCTTAAGCTTTCACCAGCAGGAACAGCTGTCCAATAAAACCGTACCAGTAACTGTTTCTTTTGCTCCTCCATGACCAGTTATATGAGTGCGCAACAAAAACCCATACGCTGAAATTCAGAAGGAAACTAAAGACTGGAAGCTCTGTTCATTTCCAATAATATTTCCGCTGTATTTTGTTCAATCAGTGCACAGACGCGTCAAAGTGAAGCGCCTATTGGTGATGATCCCTTACAGCAGAAGTATGCCGAAAGAGAAAGGATACTTGGAGCAAAGAAGTGGCTTTTAGGTACCACTGAACACAGCTCTTAATCGCCGTTTTCCGCGAGACACACTGCCCAGCATAATGATGGGCGTCGTGCCAAAGCAGTGGTAGAAGGCGGCTACAGTGAAAACGAACGCGCGTCCATCTGCCGCTCATCGCCGCCGACGGCCGCCGCTCAGTGCTCGCATTGGAAACAGGCTTAATGCGACAAATGTGGCCCTCTATTTTCAGCAGTCGTATTAGTAGATTATTGTATATTTCTCGCTGGGGAGGTCATTAGTAACACGCTGCCAGCCACTTGGGACAGTGATCATATTTCATACAACAACAAAAAAAACAGCTACCGGCAAACAGTGCTTCCGAAGCAATATCACTGCAAATTTCAATCGTACGCGCTAATTAGAGCATCTGCAGGGTATACGCATCACTTTCGCGTACAGGAATGCACGCTCTTGGGACACTGCTTTGTGTTTTATTTCGAAAAAGTCTTATGTATGGGCCGTATGCGTGTACATTGTAAAATGTGTGCATATATTTAAAATTTTTTTGACAAGATCTTCTTTTCTTCTTTTTTTTGCTCGTGTTCAAGGAGCAACAAATGACTCTTAAAAATATTCATAAATTGCCAGAAACTCTAGCAAAAACATAGCAGCGTCACACACGAAAAAAAAATTCCTACATATTACCGGATGCTAGCTGTAGTTGATATAAATCGAGAAAACCGCCGCGTATGAAACAAAAAAGAAACAAATACACTCGCTATGCTATAGTGATCTTTGCCCGTGTGTTGAATATATAACGACACAAGGCGCGCGGCTAAAATATCATACCACAAGTATGGGTTCCATGCATGGTCGTGCAATTAAAACTTCAATATTAACATGTCATAAGGCGCACAAAACTAAGCAAAATACGTTGAAACGCGATTGCAAATTATGTTCCACTCCTTTGTTTATGCTAAGTTGTCGCTTCGTCTTGTCTGCAGGCGAAGCATAATTTATTAGCCTCGTTAACATTATTCGCGTATGAAGATGGAGCCTGCCTCCACCGGCACCAGGCGTTGGGAAACCGGTGCCAAAGCGTGCAGACGCTGTGCCTAATTTGTCTTTCTTCATCGCGGGCTCGTGAGGCTTAATCAGGTTAAGTGCCAACGCTCCCGCGGCTGCGCTTCGGTCGCCGAACACACCCCAGACGTACAACTCCACGTAAAAGCCCAGGCCTTTGTTAACAATGGGAGCGTGCGGCCACGTGCAATAGGTTTACTAGGGGGCTCACCACGTGCCATGAGCAACGCGAGCAAGAACCGGTAAGCTTTCTGGTGTGATTACGTGTCGAGACAACACGCGACGGACATTGTAGGCCCTTTAACACTCCCTCGTAAGTAAAGTGAGATACCACGCTAGCGGTGGAGTGTGACGTCACATCACATACAGGGAGGTCAACGCGCTGACCTGGAAGTGACACCCAATCGTTCGCCACAGCTGCTTCGTGTACTACGCCGCGTCTGTAGTGATTACGTCCTACAATGCCGCGGTTGCTCTATAAATGTACTGCTTGTTCGTTCTGAAAAAAAAAACGAGCCAACTGCCGTTTGTTGAGAATGAATTCCACAGTCAACAAAAGGCGCTCAGTTTGTGTACGCGTTGAAGGAACTTTAGCAATATGG